>JAQZBX010036518.1:0-24138 GCA_029593785.1 Cabassous unicinctus
TAAAGACTGGCTTTACCTCTATATGACATAGAGGGCACATTGCAGGATTTTTTCTGGCCCCTGAGATGACTCCCTTGTCTGTTTGCTCATTGTTTGCACTCATTGTCTGCTCATTTTTTTTTTTTTTTAAGATTTATTTATTTATTTATTTATCCCCCCCTTGCTGCTTGTGCTGCTGTGTCCATTTGCTGTGTGTCTTCTCCGTGTCTGCTTATCTTCCCCTCGCTGTGAGGTCCCGCTGCATCAGCCCCTCGCGCCGCGCAGGCCGGCCTGCCCTCACAAGGAGGCCCTGGGAAGCGAACCCGGGGCCTCACACATGGTAAACGGGGCCTCTATCGGTTGAGCCACACCCGCTTCCTGTTGTGAGGTTGCTGCATCAGCCCACTAGGCTGTGCGGGCCGGCCTGCCCTCACAAGGAGGCCCCGGGAAGCGAACCCGGGGCCTCTCATATGGTAAACGGGGGCTCTATCGACTGAGCCACTCCCGCTTCCCTGCTCATTTTTGCTCGTTGTTTTTGCACATTGTCTGCTCATTGTCTGCTCCTTGTCTGTTTTTTCTTTAGGAGGCACTGGGAACCGAACCTGGAACCTCCCATGTGGGAGGCAGGCACTCAACTCCTTGAGCCACATCGCTCCCCCGTTGCAAGATTTGAAGCAGAGGAGTGACATAAGAGTCAAGTGTTGAAGGAATCCCTCTGGCTACTATGTTGATTATATCCTGTAGGAGGAGTGAGGGCAGAACAGACAAGACAGGAGTCTCCGGCATTATGCAGACGAGATGGTGATGACTTGGACCCTCCCTGATGGCAATGGCGAAGTGGTGAGACATCAGAATCTGTGTGTATTTTAAAGGTAGAGCCAACAGGGTTTCATGACAAATTAGACATGGGGGTAAAAGAAAGAAGTCAAGATGATGCCCAGATTTTTGGATTGAGTGACTGAAAGGATGGATTTCCCATTGACTGAGATGTGGAAGGCTGCCGATGGAGCATCAAAAGCTCAGTTTTCCTTCATTCTCTGCCTCCAAAACACCAGCATGACAGACTCCTGAATCACCGCTTCTCCATCACCTCCCCCCAAGCCTGGGGAACCGATGGCCACCAGCGTGTCTCGTCTGCACTGCTGAGATGGTCTCCTGCTTCCTAACCTGCCTCTCTAGCCCATTCGCAAACGCCTCGTCTTCCTGAGTAGGTTAGACAGCCTGCAGCCAGGCTGCTCTTTTCACAACCCCCACTGGGTCATGTCACTGCCCTGCTCACCACCCTTTAGTGGTTTCCTGCTGCAGGGACCCCTTTGCCTGGGTCACACATCTCTGTACTATCTGATGCCCACTCCCACCCTTTGCTACTAAGGAGACTCACCCAGCCCTCTGACCCTGGCTCCCACCTTCCTCCCATTCTGCAAGGCATAGCTGGCTCTTTCCCACCCTTCAGGGCTTTGCTTCAATGATGCCTCCTCAGAGAAGCCCTCCTAGCCCACCCTTACTAAAGAGATATGTGATATTCTCTATCAAAGCTGCATATTTAATTAATTCTTTTAGAGCATGTTCTACAATTAGTAATTACGTATATAGTGGGTATTCTTTTTTTCTTTTTTGCTGTTCTATTGCTTGCTCTCCCACCAAACTGTAAGCTTAATGAGGGCAAAGAACCATGTCTGCTTTGTTTACTATACCCATAGCATTTAGACCAATAAATAGTTAAGGAGATGTGTGGAAAGAATGAATGACATTAAATGGAATCCAATATACAGCTTTGAAAGGATGAATGACATTGATTATACATGTTGGATAGATCATATGGTATGTGAATATATCTCAATAAAACTGCTTAATAAATAAATAAATGTGCAAGAATAGCCAGAAATATCAGCTATGTACAGCAGGGGAAGCATAGCGAGACTGAGAAGTGAAGAATTTTCTTTTTTATTTGTTTATCTGTTTTTTGTTTATTACCATTATTATTGAAATAATGAAAATGCTCTAATAATGGATGAAGTGATGAATGCACAACTATGTGATTACACTAAATGCCACTGATTGTACATTTTGGATGAATTGTATGCTTTATTAATATGTATCAATAAAATTGATTTGTTGAAAAAAAAAAAAAAGAACAAATGAATGAAATGACTCTCGGATCCTTAACACAGCCCTCGAGGTCCTGGATGCCCGCGCCCATGAGCCCCCATGCCCCTTCTGCCCAGCCTCTGTGCAGGCAGGTCCCTTGGTCCGGGCCACTCTCACCCCTCAATCTAAGTAGCTTAACTCAGCTTAACATCTCTTCTTCTCAGAGGGCTTCCCTAAACCTCATGTGTGCCCACAGAAGATCTACTGAATATCTACTGATGCCTTCATTCCCTGCCTACCCTCCATCTTGCCCCAGGCTGAAGCTCCTTGAGGACAGGTGGCAGGCCCTAAATCCTGTCCACTGTGATAGCTCAAGCACCAGCCCAGCACCTGGCACATAACAGACATTCAAAAAGTTATTAAAGAATGATTAAGTAATGCTACCAGTATATTTCTAGGGAGAGGCTCTGGGACTGAATAAATGGGCTACTTTAATATATAGACCTAACATTTGAACTGAGCATTTTAGTTTGTATGTTGATAATTGAGGTATAAACAAGCCTTTTAAACTTATTGGTATTCTCGCATAGGTTAAACAGTCTTATTTAACCTTAAGTCTGGTTTATATCATCACTTTACTTTCAAAACTCAGCCTAGATCAAATTTTCACAAAAATCATTCGTGTTTTCCCTTTCTGTAAAATATACCATGGGGAAAAGGAGAGGAAACATTTATTTAATTTCAGAGAGATCAAGGAACTTGCCCAAGATCAGAAATCTAATTAGTAGTAGACATTCAAACCCAAATCAGACTCCAAGTCAGTGCTCATTTGATAAGACTTGTATTTTTCAAACTTTTTCTTTGCCCCAACCCACAGTCAGAAACACATTTTACATTTCAACCCAGGACAAACTCACACACACCCCTGAAACAAAAGTTTTATGAAACAGCATTTACCATCACCACCGATGGCAAAATAAAAGCATTGCAAAGTTAATGTACTTTTATTATCATAATATGCACATATTATTTTATTGATAATTATATACAATATAAAATCCAAAATAAACAAAACTTTAGACATAATTTTGACTTAGTGAACAGATGTGTTTACCTGTTTATAAATTCATTCCAGTGAAATACATGAGGACAAGGTAATGTGTATTTCTGATACACTGCTGTTGTTTTTTTTAAAGATTGATTTATTTATTCCCCCCTCCCCTCATTGTTTGTGCTCGCTGTCTGCTCTCTGTGTCCTTTCTGTCTGCTCGTCTTCTCTTTAGGAGGCACCGGGAACCAAACCTGGGACCGACCTCTCATGTGGGAGAGAGGTGCTCAGTCACTTGAGCCACCTCAGCTCCCTGCTTTGTTGACTCTCTCATTGTGTTTCCTCTTTGTGTCTCTTGCTGTGTCATCTTGTTGCATCAGCTCGCTGCACTAGCCCATGGTGCCAGCTCACTGTCTTGCTCATCTTCTCCAGGAGGCACCAGGAACCGAACCCGGGACCTCCCATGTGGTAGGTGGGAGCCCAATCGCTTGAGCCACATGTGCTTCCCTCTGATACACTGTTGAATCTGGCTTTTTACATTTTTTAATGAAAATTTATCAAGGTGAAAACTCTAAAAATTCATACAAGTAGGTTGTTGAAATTGGCAATAGCTCTATTTAGCACTGGCAATTTTTCTTTAATTAAAAAAATAATTTAACCTAAATAATAAACACAATGTTTTCGAATCACTCTTCAGTACAAGAATTAAATGTACTCATTTTTCTTCTTTGATTACCAAGTTTAATCTAGAGTTTTGGAAGCAAATAGATGTTTTGTTCAAATGTTATTCTTTCAAGCTTCAGCTTCTCTGCTGAAAAGTAAAGATTGTGACTTTGAGAGAAACATGTGATGTAACAGTATCTCTAATTTTATTTCATTCAAACTGATTTTATAATGTTCCCTTCTACGCATTGCAACAACATTGGGGACAAACAGCAGCTAGAATTATTAGATATATAAGGAAACAATTTAAGATTTTGGAATGAGCATCCTTTGAATGGAATGCTGGTGCCTCTGGGATTTTCTGATCCTAGGGTAGATGTGCTTTTGGGTTTTCTAGGCTATTTTACAACTCTGTAGAGATCAAAGTTAACTTGTAGAAAACTTACAGCAATGCAGATAATTCTTGCATAGAAACATGGATGTAAGTTCTGCTCAGTGGAGGTTGAACATCTGGAACAAGAGGGTCCATTTCCAGGCTGGCTTCTTCATTCACCTGCCTGGTGCTTTGTTGAGCAAGGTTGGAAGGCTGGGCTTAGCTGGTACCCCTGACCAGGGAACCCGCAGGAGGTCGCTCTGTGCAGCCTCAGAGCACGGCAGCTGTGTCCCAGAAAAGAGCCTCTGGAGGCCAAGTGTCAAGGCTTCTTTTGACCTGGACTCTGAATTCATGCATCATCATTTCCACGTCATTTTATTGGTTACAAGAGAATCACTCTGACCTGCCCGGCTTCGAGTGGAGGGGACTTAGACTCCACCTCTTGATGGGAGAAGTAGCAAATGTTTGCAGCCATCCTTTAAAACTGCCGTGTCTTTTGGAATCCTTGATTATGTTTGATATGCTAAAATAGATCATAGGTTTCTCCCCAAATGTAAACGTGCATTAAGAATGCCCAAAAAAATCAGCTAAATATGCACTTTTCCTATCCAAATATCATGCCCCAAAATATTTGCCAAATGACATAGTTTTTCAGTTCAAAATATCTAAATCTTATTTCCAAGTCTGTGTGTCATGCTTTGCTTTGCGCTTTCCCTCACGACCGCCAGAACACTGGCTGTGTGATAGCAAGCAGATATAGTCAGCTCCAAAATCTGAAAAAAAACTTTTTCTAAAAGTTTTGCTGACTTGTATCTCCTTTTCTTTCAATAAATCCATGAGGTTCCATTACATTTCTTTAGATGCTAAAGTTACATAATGAGTAAAACTTGATTGTTAGTAATTTTTAACAAATTCTAATAATTGTGCTGTATGTACTGCTCATTTGTTGTCCACACTTGTAATTCCTTGAGTTTTTCCAGTTTGAAGTATATTGAATCAACAATGTACTTTTCTAATCCAGAGATTGTATCTCACCCAGTTTTGAGTGAAATTAAATTTAAACAACACAAATCCTTCATAAAATTGTCTTGTCATTAGAATCTCATCTAACTAAAAGTGTTGGCAGCTTGCAGTATCAGTGCTTTTATCAAGTTGCATCACAAAATCTGCACCAGACTATAATTGCATGAAAAGCCTTGCCTCTCTATGTGCTATAGTCATACAGATTTGATGGGATATTATGGTATACTAAGAGGTAAAAGTTTTAATTTACCAGCTGATTTAACATTTTATCATCAAAAATCATATGTACTATTGCCTGCATCCTGGAAGAATAAATTTTATCAGGTGTGTGACCCATTTTCTCTTTTTCACTCTATATACTCCTAAATAAATGATAAGACTTTTTCATTGATGATAGTTGAACAACTAAGAAATTGTGATAAATTTATGTATTTTTCCCTTAGAAACATTTGGGGGACTTATTGATGACATACCATGCTGTTTTCCCAGGTGTGTTTTTTAATTTTGAAGGTTTTAAGCCTTCATTCATCAAAATATTATTATAAATAATAGTCTATCGTTTTTTGCTAGGCTTTGCATATTTTATAAAATCACAATTAAATAATCTCCATTATAAAATCTTGCACCTAATTTTTCCTTTTCAGAATACAGCTCAGATAAAATTAAAAAATTTATTAGAGTCAACCTTTTTCTAAGTATTGTCAGACTTATTCTTCCAGATCCAGCATTTGAACTTGAACATACCTCTGTATTTTTCATATTATTAATAATAAAGCAACCCAGTATAAGAACATTGTATACTAGTTCAATTAAAACGTTAGAGTTACAAACTGGAACACAAGTATTGACTAACTTCCTTTCCAAAAAATACTCTGAGCATTCATAAATGATACTCTAAAAGTCTTAGCAATTTGCTAACCCAGATAAAATGCTCCTATACTTCACAACTAATTGCACATTATATTAATATATAATTAAAGTACACAGTGTTAACATGTCTGTTGTAAAACTGATCAGATTAAACACCATATATCCAAATAGCAAATGAAATGCCCAAAGTCAGTTACCTAATTGGCAGGATCCAGAGCAAAATGAAAATGAGGGGGCCCGGGTGGGAGTGAAAACGTCAATCCCACCTTCCATGGTGGATGGGTGGCCCTAGGCAGAGGGTGGCAGGGGTCATGGGACAGGGGCAGAAAGGGGAGGCCTGTGACCCAGGGTACTGGGGCTGGTGTAGAGTGGATGGCCAAGAACCCATCCCAGAAAGGCAGGGAAGCAGTGGGAGGGAGATCGTGAGGGAGCCAACTTCACTTACAAAACACAACTTCGAAGATAAAATTACTAAGAATTTCAATACAGTGGCCACAGAGCATTGAACGCCAAGTGCAGGTGCTTCTGAGTGTGAGACTCTGTGTAACTGCACAAGTTGCACACCTATGAAGCCAGCCAGTGCCAATGAGCCCAAGAGCGAGTGATTCATTCCCGGCCAATGCAGCCTTCCCACATGGCCAGTCCTCGTACGGCCAGTTGTAATGGCTGCAGTATTTGCAGGATGACAAGACTTGAGGCACTCTCATGTTCTTTTCTTTCTTTTTTTTTTTTTTTATTGTTCATAAAAATCAAGATTTTTCACAGTACATACCAATATTTGTAAAATGATATATAAATATATATGCATATATGTGTATTTTCTTACATAAATGTTATTTTATATATATATATTTTTTAAAGGTGCTTAGATTACCTAATTATTACTCAGAAATTACAAGGATTCCCATTTTCTTTCTTTCTTTCCTGTTATGACCCACCAAACCGTTGTCCATTATACCACACTGCCTTCCAGGCGGGCTCTGAGTCCAGCAGGGACAGGTGGGACTCAGGCATCCCCTGGGTTGAGGAGGCCAGGCCAGCCTGACGTTCCTATGTTAATAGGACCCAGGCTCACGAGCCAAGAAGCAGTCGTCTCTGGCCGTGCATGCCCAACACTCACTCCACCTTGTGTCTCTCTTAAGTGCATGGCCTTCTGAGCTGGGAAGCGCTGGGAAAGACAGGATAGCTGCAGGAACGCTTTCCAGGAGTGAGGCACCCCTGGCTGTCTCCTAAACATCCCCTGACCTTAGGTACAGCCTTCGTGTCCCTGGGCCTCTGCTTTCTTATTATTAAATTCCTCCAGTTATAATATTGGCTTCCTTATTGTGAAGTATTAATGAAAAGGTCCGACTAGGTGACCTTCAACATTCCCTCCAGCTCTGTTTCTACAAGTTGAAGGAAACGACGCAAAAAGGTGTTTGGCAAAAGTCCTTTGGCTTCTTGACTCTTTTATCTTCACTTTCAAAGAACTCATTATAACCAATATATTTTGATTCATCAAAGTCATATCTGAGCTGTTTGGTCTGGGGTTGTAGCTGCATTTCTTTTGAGTAACAAAAGAAATGAGATGTGAGTAATTTGGATTTGTGTAGACAAAAGGCCTAGCAGCAGATGGGCTAATTTCATAACCCCAGATTTTAAAATAGCAATAATTAATACCTAGGACAGGTGCTTTTATCTAAGATGCTCAAAGGTCTTTGTGGTCATTAACCGTGCACTCACCTGCCTCAAGTCATCCGGAAGGGCCAGGGGAATCTCCTTAGAAGTCAAGCACGCCAGAAACAAAACATCACAGGCTGAGGAATGCCCATGACTAACTATCTGGAAGGGGCTGGGAACAGGGTCTCTTTCATCCTTCCTGGGGGTGGGGTCACCAAAATTGTTCTCTTCGAAGACAAGTGAAAAATCCTTCTATTGTTCTACTGACAGCAGTTTAGCCTCTCACTAGGTTCTTTGAATTCTCATGGATATCACATTTCATCATCTGGAAAATCCCTTTACCTTGAACTCAAACTTTAGATTAGCCCTTACAGCTTCAGACAGACTACAATGGTGCCCAAAGCAAGTAAAAGGGGGGCTCGCATCCCTGAATTTTCTTCTAAGTAGAAAATGGCTTTTTAAAGGTAATGGGGTCTCTAAAGATAGAGCACCACTTCAGAAAGAAGTTGTCAAGGGCTTGTTAAGGTCCCAACTTATTTGCAGGTGGTTTCCATTTAAAAGCATCTGTGAACAATCATAAAGCTGAAAAGCACCTTCATCAAGTCCTGGAGTTCTATCACTAAAATCATCCGATTAATCAATCTGTCCATCACCTCGAAACTGTTCATCACTGAGCCAGGTGCTATGTGGGCATAAAATGTGGAACCCAACCCCCAAGAAACTATAAACCTAATCAAGGGAATGAGATTAATACAAACAAAGGAGCAGTGAGACTATAATTTCTGTAATTTTCAACCGTAGAGGCACTAAGTGTTGTAGAGCCTGAGGTAGAAGGTGATGGCCAAGAAGAGAGTGATCAGGGAGGCTTCGTAGAGGAGATAAGATGACTAGATCTTAGAGGCAGGAAAAGTAGTTGGATTGGTAAACAGGATGGATGGAAAGAAAGCAAGAGGCAGTTCACGACAGGGGGCACTTCCTAAAGGAAGTCAAGCAGGTGGGAGCTTGGTTCTTCCCAAGGCAGTGGGAACAAACCAACCTGCTACACCACAGGGCCTGGAGGTCTGAGAGAAATAATGTTGGATGGGCAAGGCAGGGCCTTGAAAGCAGACTAACAAGTTTAAAGTTGAGGTCTTCAGAAGTCCTCTGGAAATGCAATATCCAGATGAAGAACAAGGAGTATATTTGGAGGTGAGGGAAGTCAACATCAGCTGGACACTTTGTGTGCTTTATCACGTGCCGCTGCTGGAGAAGCGTAATGCATTATGCCATTATCAGCTGGTGACCCATAATTATGAACTCCTTTTTCTAGGGACCTAGGAATGTCCTGATGAAATGAGGCCAGAACAAGTGCCTTCCTATGGGAGTGGAAAGGGGAAGGATAGAAGGAAATTGTAGCCAATGCTTTGGGTAGGACCAAAAATGGTTGGTCGAGTAGGGGCTCACTCTTGATGGACCCTGAGGAAGGACTTCCAAAAGAGAGTAGTAGCACAGAAAAGGACTGCCATGCACATAATGGCACATTTTAAAGATTTATTGACTTATTTATTTCTCCCCCCACCTTGTTTTGTTTTGTTTTTGCACTTGCTGTCTACTCTCTGTGTGTTCTTCTGTGTCTGCTTGTCTTCTCTTTAGGTGGCACTGGGAACCGATCCTGAGACCTTCCAGAGTGGGAGAGAGGTGCTCAATCTCTTGCGCCACCTCAGCTCCCTGGTCTGCTGTGTCTCTTATTGTCTCTCCTCTGTGTCTTTTTTTTGTTGCGTCATCTTACTGCGCCAGCCCTCCACGTGGGCCAGCACTCCTGTGCGGGCCAGCTCGCTGTGCGGGCCAGCTTGCTTTTCACCAGAAGGCCCCAGGAATCAAACCTTGGACCTCCTATATGATAGACAGGAGCCCAATTGCTTGAGCCACATCCGTTTCCCTAATGGCACATTTTAATGCACGGAAACCTTCCTTGTAGCTCAGTGCAACTCTTATTGCTTTGTTGAATTGGATGCTCTTTTGGCTTTTGCAATTAAAATCAAGATATGGAGAAGTCTCTGGAGATGGCTTTTCTAGGGAGTGGGATCAGAGAAAGAATGAAGTGTCCTCCTGTGAGGCCAACTGAATACACTGGCATATACAGGGAGGACGCAGTCTCTCCTAAATTCACGCCCCTTCAGAACTGCCCCAAGGCCAACCTTCCTCTGGTAAGCAGATGAATGAAAAATTATTGTTTGTACCAAAGACATCTCTGGAGAAAAGTTGCTGTGAAACTGGAATAGGTGTGTCCTTTTGTCCTTCCGGTTCTTTTTATTGGCACTTCGGGAACCTGAGTGAGGGCCTACAGTTCTTCCGCCCATTTGGGGAGAGATTAAAGAAGCCCAGGTTGTCTCCTCCTTACTCACTGCTGGTTACGACCTCGCCACCACTACAGCCTCAGCTTCCAGAGTGGACGCAGAGGAGGTAAGTCCGAGTTAAGGGGTCATGCCCTCAGCTATAAATCTGGAGCCCTCCAGGGCTGAAGGGGAGTAGGGGTAGGGGGCTCAGTTGGGAGGTACTTTTTTTCCGGATGAATATGTGGGATTTTTTTTTTCTAGACCGTCTCTGTCAAGACAAGGACTTTAGTGCTAAACTGTCCAAAAGGTTATCTGAAAGCAGAGTCCATTTTTTAATCATTCTTCGATGGACAAATAATAGGTGTTTAATAGTAACATGTTGCATTGGATTGACTTGAACTCAATTAAAAGAAGGAGTAGACATTAGAATTACTGGGAAAAATCATCTGCCTGTCTCCTGAAGGAGCAGAGCAGTAGTGTCTAAAATGATACAAAGATCCATTAATGTTGGCAACCCTTGTTCAGGAGCCTGAAATAACTGGAATCCCATCAAATGTGCAAATATTTTCACACCCATTTTATGAAAAAGATTCTGCACTAGCCTTCAAAAGACTTGGTGGGAATTGTGACATACAGATGGATAACTACCTGGAACCCCTAAATAGAATCTGTTCAGCTTTTTCTTCTTCCAACAGAAGGGTTGATAGTTTTGAGAGTTTTCAAATGTCTTTCTCATTTCTTTTTGGGGTGGTATATGTGATGGCATTTCTTATCCCCTTAGATCACGTTTGTATATACCTTTGGGTTTTTTCCCCCTAAGGAAACATAGCATTTAGAATACAATCAGGAGTCAAACAAAATGTAACTGTAGCTCTCTCAAGTGTCCTAGTGACAATTTGGGGAAAGCCATTTCATTCGGTATGCCCAGGTATCTGCATTTAGGGATGAGACACATCATAGTGTCTTGCCAAGGGCTACACAAGGGATGGGTGGATGTAAAGTGATAAGTTGGTCTCACCTTTTCTCTGCAGGGCATCAGAAGACCAGTCTTGTGACGGTCACCTAAAGTCACCATGTATGAGGACTGTATCAAGTCCACTGGGGAGGAGTATTATCTCTTCTGTTACACTGAGGGGCCATGGGGCATTGCCCTGCAGTCCTTGGCAGCCATCGGCATAGTGGTTACAGTTCTGCTGCTCGTGGTATTTCTCTTCCTCATGCGAAAGGTTCAAGACTGCAACCAGTGGAGCATCCTCCCCACCCAGTTCCTCTTCCTTCTGGGTGTGCTGGGGCTCTTTGGACTTGCCTTTGCCTTCATCATCCAGCTCAATCAACAAACTGCCCCCACACGCTTCTTTCTCTTCGGGGTACTCTTTGCCCTCTGTTTCTCGTGTCTCTTGGCTCATGCCTCCAACCTGGTGAGGCTGGTCCGGGGTAGAGTCTCCTTCTCTTGGACCACAATTCTGTGCATTGCTATTGGTATCAGCCTGCTGCAGATGATCATTGCCATTGAGTATGTGACTCTCATCATGACCAGAGGTATGATGTTTGTGCACATGACACCCTGCCAACTCAACGTGGACTTCGTTGCACTCCTGGTCTACGTCCTCTTCCTGATGGCCCTCACATTATTCATTTCTAAAGCTACCTTCTGTGGCCCATGTGAAAACTGGAAGCAGCATGGAAGACTCATCTTCTTCACGGTGCTCATCTCCATCGTTATCTGGGTGGTGTGGATCTCCATGCTCATGAGAGGCAACCCCCAGCTCCAGCGGCAGCCCCAGTGGGACGATCCTGTCATCTGCATTGCCCTGGTCACCAATGCATGGGTTTTCCTGCTGCTGTACATCATACCCGAGCTCTGCATTCTCTACAGGTCATGTAAGCAGGATTGCCCTTTACATGGCAACACCTGCCCAGGCCCAGCCTACCAACACAGCTTCAGAATGGAGAACCAGGAGCTCACAAGAGGTACTTTTCCAGGGGGTTAAGGGAACAAGGAGGCTCTCCTGTGGAAGAAACAGGAGACAAATAGAGCAGCAGAATGAACCAAGAGGGAACTAAAATGGAGTGGGTCAGATTTTAGGTGAGTGCCTATAGTTCAAGCACGGAGATGAAGACACCTAGAATCAAGGGTAAACTTTTATGGAAACTCAGTTCTTCCAAAATAGAGATTTATTGGGAGAGACCAAGACAGAAATGAGTCAAAGGGCCCAACTAAAGAGGGTGTGGCTCTGAGTACTCATGTTGGGTAAAGGCACCCACTGTAAAATGAGTTAAGCGGCCCCAAATTAGGCTTGGACTATGCAATGGCATGACCTATAATGTAAGTCTAGATGCTTTGGCAACCAAGTGCAGAAGTCAATCCTGGCAAAAAGTGGTTGATATTTTTAAAATGTAGTCCCAAAGCTAATTTTCCCAAACATTATAGTAAACAGGTTCACAGCGCTCACCACCTCATCAAAGTCACAAAGCCCTATAGCTTCCGGATTTTCAAACTATTTACTGCTTAATCCCTTCACGGTTTACCAAATACGACAGGAAGAGTCATCAAATCAGAATCCTGAGTAAAGGTTCAGATGCATAATCATTAGCACAAATAAAGCAACTTGCTTATGTGTCATTTTTATAATAATTTCCAGATCATATTTTTATCCTGTTATGTCAGACCAAGCCTCCTGACTATACTTTGTTAGGAAATAAAATATATATATTATCTATGATAACAAGGATGCTTGGATCCCAAGAACTTGGGAGAAAATAGTGGCTAATTTCAGTTATCTGGAAACATGTCAAAACTCATAAATTCTTTTCTGAAACATCTGGCCTATTATTCACACCCTAGTATCATAGTTTTACATCAATTTTTGTGTCTTAATAGGCATCTGATTTCTTACAATTTATTTCTAATGTGCAAAGATGATGCTATTTCATTTATTGTATAGCACATATAATGTTCATCAGGCTCAAAAAATTAATAGAAGTCTTCCTTTTAAGTACACTTTTTTTGAGCTGTAATCTATAGCTAATTATACATTCAAATTAAATCCTGTTTCAGATAAATGCGTCCATTCATTCCTTTCAATTCAGTTGACCGAGAGTCGGAAATTGACACTATACATTCTTCCTATATAAGTTTTCACTGCTTATTGATGATGAGTAACTGTGGTAAAATTGCAGAGTCACTCTTTTTTGAAACTCACCAGAATATAGGGTGGAACATCTTAGTTTGTTTTTTAAGTATGTTACCAAGAAACAAAAGCCAGACAAAGACGTTCTTGGAGTTTCATGATAACCCAATGCACACGGAGACTTTCAGTGATCAATGTGCCATGCCCCCAAAATAGTAGACAGGTGTTTAAAGCTTTCTGAGGAGAGTCTTGGTAGAAAAGCAAGGGCTTGCAAAGGTACGATATTTCCTGTTTTGGCCAGGACTATGCCTATTATCTAAGCATGATTAGAAAATCCATTTTCAAGCAGGAAATATGCTGCCAATGGCAGTCATTGCCAATGTAGCTTGACATTTTGTGGGGGAAAAAAATCAATAAAGTGTAGTAAGGAATATGTAGATTGCTCTAAGATTGGGCAGAATAGCCAGAAACTTAAACTCAGAGAATGGAATTGGAATTTAGGTAAACTGGAAAAAGTAAAAATATTTTTAAAAAATAGAACAATGAACAAAACAATAAAAAGTACGGTATTACAACTAGGTTCCTACCTAGGTAAAGATAACAAAATACATAAGAGCCAGACAAGAACAAGTATAATGACAATAACCTGTTAACCCCAAGTGTTATCTGATCATGAGCTGACCGTGGGAAATCAGCTCACTGCTGTCCTTGGTTTTGTTTGCTCAAAAAATGAGCCCAGTACTATACAAACAGACATCAAGAATAACCATGCAATTGTATTCAACATCGACCATCCCTTCCAGTTCTGGGCCCCACTAATGAGAAGTGCAAGGGACTTGAAGAGATTCAGTGGAAAACCACAAAGATGATTAAAGAGTTGTAACATCAGAGCTATGTGCAAAGATTAAGATAGTGACTCTAAGATGGTAGTTCTGAAGCTTTATGAGCTTTTCTCACAAACTCTTCAAGTTCCCTCTCTAAATTCTGTACTAAAGCACATTTTGTGAAAGTCTGTGCATTTGTCATGTGACTCTTCTGATGAATGTTGTTTGTAGTTACGGTTCCAGTCATACAATTACCTGATTATCGCCAGGCTATGGGAACCAGAATTACTCAGCCGAGGGCAGCGTAGGACAAGGGGTGAAGAGCAGGGAATTTCACAAACATGGAGACCTCTCTCCAAGAGGCTGTTAGCCTGGGGTTTTCCATCTCCAACTAAAGATCACGGGTGGAAGTGGACTCAAACGGAAGCAGGAGGGATTTAGATTAAATACAAAAATAAGAGTTGATAAACATTGAACTGGATCAGCAAAGGGGTTAAGAACTCCATGTACCTGGAATCTTTAAAAAGAAGATTAAGCTCTGTCTCTCTGAATTGGCTTAAGGACTTAATCCCAAGATCCAAAAGCATCTGCATGGAGAATGAAAATGCAATTACGCATGTTGCTGCAGAACTCCAAACAATTGGCTGTGAATAGTCTTTGCCCTAAATGTGTTCCTGAAAAGCTGTATGGTAACTGAACTTTTAAAAATCAGCTGCTCTTTCAACTGAGTATTTAAGATGTGATATAGTTTGCAGAGATCTTAAATATAGTAGATAATCAGTCATGGATCTTTTTTATGGGTGGAAAGTTCCTCTTAATTATTGCCCACTTTATCTGTTTTAGATGAATTAGAATTTTGTTATATTAAGTTTGCTAAAAGCAAATTCATATATGTTTGAAAGTAGCACATTACTATATGAATTTTTCTGTGCAGTGTTTGAATTTGACCAAACCTACTCTGACTTTTTTGAAGGTACTAGGACAAAAAAAAAAATCGAAGAGTCTACCTAATATAAGAATGGATCAATGAGTATAAAATGAGGTAAACTGAGAGAATAGTGTTCCTGCAAAAATAAACCCGTCAGATGGTTTTCCTTAGCAAATACCAGTTTTTGCTGAACCCTGCCCTTTTTAACAATTCTCAGCATTTTTTGTTCTTCAAGGCACCCATCTTACCAGGGAACACCCAATTCAAATGGTCCCAGGCAGCGTTGTTTTTGTTTGTTCTTTCGCAGGAAGCTCTTTTTTTTTTTTACCTTGAAGAGCACAAGTTGCAGAGAGGACTAGCATAAAGCAGGGAATAAGGCAGTGAGTCATGGGCAGGAATTGTTTGTTTGGTCTGAGGACAGATAAGGTGAGGATAACGACGTTAATAAAGATTCAGGAAGCATCAGCACAATCAGTTGGAGCAGAGGAAAGAGTACAGAATCTGGCCTCTTACACCCTGGCTTTGAGACTCGGCTTTGCCTCTTACCAGTGCCGAGACCCAGCCAATGTCCTCGACTTCTAGGACCCTTGGACTCTTTGTCTAAACGATGATTGTGATGTCCCTGCCTCCTCCACGTGTAAATGTTAGATCTTCTTTATTCAATGGACATTTCTTACAGTGAGGTCGTTGTGGGGTTAATATAGAGAAACCCTCAGGCTTTTGGTAAATTCATGAACAACAACAATAACTGGAAGAATTGGGCTGCTCTGATTTATGATCTGGTCTGATGAGACAGAATGTCGAAATGAAAGTTAGTTACCAAGGGGCTGAGTCATGAGAAAGAGTGAAACCAAGCATTCATTTCATTCTGCCATGAAGCAGAGAAGAACAGTTCATATTTCACAGAATCCAATCCCTTAAAAAATGCCTGAAGGAGGGGTATGTAAAAGCATCCATTGTAACTCTCCCACCATCACCAATGACAATAATGTACAAGGGATAGCACCCAAGGTATTTTCTCTATATCATGCCCTATTCCAAGGTCTTTACATGTATTAATGGATTTCATCTTCAAAACAACCCTATGAATTAGATTGACTGTTATAATCATCATTATCCCTCTTTTATTCCCAGCAGCAAAGACAGCAAAGATGAAGTGACTTGACCCTAGGTAACAAGGCTAACGTGGGAGAGAGCCGAGTCCTGCTCCAGGGTCCATGCACTCAACACGACAGCCTCTAAGTGTGAACACTAGTGACACAGCTGTGTCTGTGACTGAGCAAGTACATAGCCTTAGAGGAGCAGCAGCAAAAAAGGCAGACACAGTTTCTGTCTGCATAGAATTCACAGTCTGGTTGAGGACACACACTAAATGAATACGTGTTTGCGTGTGTGTGATTATTTTAGGACAGTATAGAATTGTCTCTAGGAGTCTTTTTTACTGTGCCCAGTTTTGAAAATTAAATCAAAGCTCATAGAGTATCAAGCCTAAAGGGGCCTTAGAGATGATCTAGTTAAGCCTTTTTTAACGGATGTGGGGTGTGAGATGTCCAGCGTCACACACGTAATGCTAAGATACCAAGGACTCTGACCCGGTGCCAGTGATCTTTCTCTACAAAGTGATAAGGATTCTTCAGCTTCTTCCATTATTGAACATAGATGTTCTCCTGTACACAGAAAAGCTATCCATATACAACTTTCCTCATAGACTTTAAAACACTTTTTGAAAAATCATGGATTTTTTTTTTTAAACTGAGCATTCCTTTTTATAGGATTTTCTTGCCGTAAAGGGCCAGGAGTCTGTGCGAGCCACTGAGTCTTCTCGCAGCCCTCACGCGCTGTTCGCATGTGAATCTCTGACACTAACGCAGCCCTTCCCTTTTTTGGCTTTTAGCCCGAGACAGTGATGGAGCTGAGGAGGATGTAGCGTTAACTTCATATGGTACCCCCATTCAGCTGCAGGTAAATGTGCTCCTCTGCCCTTCCAAGGAGGGACACAGCACGCGCCCCTTGCCTTAGAGAGCCTTCAGGCTTCATTCCCAGAGGGGTTTACTGAGCTGAGAGAGGAGAGGCGGGCGGGCTGGCCTGAGCTGAGCGGAGCCTGAGCCCTCCAGATTTAAGCCTTACCAGAGCAGGGTAGTAGAGGCAAGTGCTCCGCCCAAACCCTCCCACCGCCTGGTGCCACCGACAGCAGCAGTGTATTTTGATGCAGGTGATGTCCATGAAAAGAAAGGCAATGTGAAGGGTTTGTGTGAGGGTGAAGAGGAGCAGGCCTGCTGCTTTTTGCCTTTGGGACAACAGGGGATTATAAATATGGATGAGCGTCAGATCTGATTCTAGTGTCAGTTGTCTAAATCTGTCCCTTGAGCCCCACTGACTGACTCTCTGAGTCACTGTCTAGCTCCAGCAGCCCAAGCTGACCCAAGAACTGGGCTAAGTCTGTCACCATCATCTGGATGTCCAGATGGGTATGCCAATTTTAATCCTTTTAGACGAAAACAGAGGGAGCACTGCTGAAGAGAACTGGGGGTAGCTCGCATTTGTGCTGTGACGGCTTGAAGGCACAGAAATCCGGATAGCCAAAAATACCATATTGAGACCCAATTCTTATATTATGGGTATCAAAAGTAACTAAAATCTGAGAGTCAAAGTTATGCTCAGACCATTTGTTCTACAACTTAATTATGCAACTCTAATTAGGCTAATCCCTCCAGTGTATTGTCTGAGACTTTGCCTTTTCCAGG
Organism: Cabassous unicinctus; assembly: GCA_029593785.1. NCBI lineage: Eukaryota > Metazoa > Chordata > Mammalia > Cingulata > Chlamyphoridae > Cabassous > Cabassous unicinctus. The sequence goes on from JAQZBX010036518.1 coordinate 17,646, forward strand.
AAGAACGCATGAGCAAGGACATAGTTAGGTCGTTTGTCGTAATTAACCCTCTAGACAATATTTACACGATGAGAACGTCTTTATTATCCCTCCAAGAATTTCTTGGATTAATTTCAATTTCCAGTGACCAGCTATTCAAGAACCTTGCAAAAAAAATTCTTCTTAACAGCCAAGAGGGAAAATGGTAAAGAAGTTCTGATGTGGGTAGGCTCAATATTTGCTTCTTTTTTTCTTTTTTTAACAAAGGATTAGTTGATGGTGAGATGATACTATTTCAAAGATAGTTCTGGAGAGTATCATCCCTTACGTGGGCTCAGAAAGTGGATGATGACCTTTCTTCCTTTCCAGACGGTTGACCCTACGCAAGAATATTTCATCCCACGGGCTCAGCTAAGCCCCTAGAAAGATGCTGGATTATAAAGTCCACAGGAAACACGAGCAGTGAAAACCCGAAAGATGATCCTGGCTAATGAAATCTGGCTGTCCACCGGGAAGCCCCCGAGTCACACGGCCAATCAGGCATCCGCTCATCCGTCCTTCCCCGTTTCCATGCCCTCTCCATCCATCTGGAACGTTCATCTGAAGACTGCTCTTTCAAGCATAATTACAATCTTGCTGCCACCCTACCTTGATTGTGTGTCTCTTCCTTCTTACATGTAACTGAAAAATTCCCTTCCTTAGCAGTGCTGGAAAGAATTGGTGTCTCTTAGTAAAGGGCCTGAAAGACCATGGTCTGAAGAAATTAGGGTCATGCTAATGTGACTAAGGACAGAGGTTAGTAACAGCTCAGTAATGGCGTGCTCCTCTTGTCATTCTTCATAAAGAGCTCCTAAATATGATTGACCTAGAATTTGAGATAGAAGCCCTTGCAGGATCCTAATGATCCCCACAGTCAGGCCATTTAAATGACATGGACATTTACGTGGACTTGCAAGTTGGCAGGCTTCCTCCCGTGGTGTCACCACCCCATGACAGCCAGTATGGCGGCAGACGGGGCTCAGGCCAATGACCTGCTTTGATGAACCAATACAGCAAAGGAAGAGGCACCCCAGCTGATGCTCATAAAGGACTTTACGTGGCGAACATAAAAAGCACAGCCTGGGAGCAGGTGTAGCTCAGTGACTGAGAGCCTGCTTCCCATGTATGAGGTCCCAGGTTCGTTCCCCAGTGCCTCCTAAAAAAAGGAAATAGCACTGTCTGTCTTGGTGTTTCTAATGAGCCCGTGCCTCTGCATCCATTACCTTGTCTGCATTCCCCCCGCAGCCCCTTGTCCTTCCCAGTGGGCTCCTCTATCCTTTAATCCTTTATGCCCATTTGTTATATATAACAGGACTAGAGTCAGAGGCATGTTGCCAGAAGGAACTTCAGGGTCTATGCAGGCTGCCCACTTTGTAGATGGGCAAACAGAACCTTGGGGAAACAGAATGGCTTGCCCAAAGTCACACAGCAGTTCGTGGTGGGCCAGGTCTTTGCACTCCAAAGACAGTCCTTTTTCCAGGCTGCTAGGCTTCCCCAAGCCTAGGTTTCTGAATTAGCAAGTAAAGCATGTTCCCCCGAGAATCAGATTTTGAGGTATTTCAGACCAGTGTTGTGTGCTGTGTAAAAGCACTTTGAAAAATAGCAAAAGCTCTATGCATGCAAGAGGGCCTTTTTAGTGAACAATGCACAGCGTGGATTCTTCAATAGCAACGCGTGCTCCCTGAGCACTTACAAGATGCCGGAGCTGCGCTAGGACTGGGAAGGCAGACAACGCTGCCTTCACGGGGCTTACGTTTGGAGAGGGAAGGGGAGATACCAATGCAGAAAATTTCAGGAACACAACTCCCCTGCTTTACAGACGAGGAAAAGGGACTTGCCCAGGATAACACGGCTTGTCAGTGCCAGAAGCAAGACGAGAATCCAGGTTCCCCACTCCTGTTAAAGAGCAGGACATAGAACCTATGTGTTCAACACATAGAACCTCGACAGTGTCCCTAGGTTCTATGTGTTTCTGCTACACTAAAATTAAATGTTCTTTTTCATTGTAACCTGTGCCCTGGCCAATGTTATCAGCACAAACCAGTCTCTTGGTAAATGACCAATGAATTTGGCCTTTTGCTCTTATCAGTAATGAAAAACTGAGAGAGAGAATGTTTAACCAATAATTAAGACTCTGACTTATAGATTAGGTGGCATAACTATTTAACAAACCATATCAAAAACCTGATATGAGTATTAGAAGCAAGCCAGGCAACCAGGCAACCTGACGTCCGTTCTGGAAGGAAACCATTATATCGATCCTCTTAGTTTTTATCCTAATGATGATGATGACACCTTCAGCATAATTTTGTTTTGCTGTGCCAGCAGGAAACATTTCTGTAGGGTCTGCTGGAAAGTTTTATTAAATCCTTTGAAGGCATACACAATGGCTAATATTGTTTCCCAAAATGTTTTCCTAAAATTAGTGAAAAGGTAAAACTCTCAAGTTGACAGCACAATTTTACCAAAATTTTGGATTACATATTAGATTTTTGAGGTTGTAATTAACAATGTCTCGTTCAGGCTACTTCAGGAATGGAGTTTTATTGTAAGTTTACATTTGGAAATAAGGGAGGCAAAACTCTCCCAGGGAGCCCAGCACAGCCGTTCAGCTGGCCGCAAGGAGGTGGGACGCACTCGGGCTTTGGGAGGGCCTTGTCGTCTCGTGCCACCATCCCCCTTAGCAAATTGGCCACTTTTCTCATTCTCTGCTTCTTTTATGAAAGCATTTTCACTTACCCACCCACTACCAGCTGACTGATTCTCTCCCCATAAACCCTAATTCAGATTCTCTAGGTCAGGGGTTCTTAACCTTTTTTGTTCCACGGACCCCTTTGCCAGTCAGGTGAAAGCCACAGGCGCCTGACTAAGTCCACACTATATTGTGTATTATTTAATAAATACATCACACCCGCACCAACACGTCCCTACAAGAATAATGTTTTTTTTGAATTTCAATTCAAGCTCCCAGACCCCTTGTTAAGAAGCCCTGCCCTAGAGAGACTCTGATGGGCCCAGCTGGTCGTCGGCGGTGACTGGCAGCCCTTTTGTGTCAGGCCTCCTCCTCAACGATGAGCACCTGTGGCTGGCTTGGTCCTGCCATACAGAACATGGTCTCTCCTGACCGCTCCCCCGTGGGAAGCTGTGAGTGGGGAAATTTCCTCAGCACAGCAGGGAAAGCACCGTGAGTGACCAACCCAGGAGAGATTAAGCCACAAAAAATCATATTACAAAATTATAATGTTTTTTATGAATTTATTTTATTCCGAGTTTATGCAGCAATTGACATAAAGCCAAATACCCAAGAGTTTTCTAAGTAGAGATTTACAAAGAACTGCTTGAGAGATCAGATAAAACTATGATTAGCATATTGTACTCAACTCAAGTATTACCGGAAGAGCTAAACTCATTGATTTCCATGGAATGGGTTACATCATTTGAAAAATGCTAGTTCTTTTCAACATTTTAGATGGCCTCCTTCTGATTTTATTTATTTATCTGATCTTATTTATTTTATCCAAAAGAAAGGGCATCAATAAAAAGCTTGATTTTAAAATACCTTCCTGGATAGAGTTAACATGTTCTTCATCTTGATGTTTTTTTCCCAATTCAAAAAGCATCAGAAAAAAAATCAATAAAATTGATTTGTATTTTTAAAAATCAATAAAATTGATCTATATTTTTTTTAGAAAAGCATCAGAGATTTATTTCCCTCCACGTTAAATTTCATGATCTCCCCAAAAGCTTCAAGGACCTTCCACATTATTTCAATCTGTGACCTGGTCAAGCTAAACTTTTCTCATTCTATCTATTCTTCCTTCTTCTTTTAAATACACTCTCCCTTTTCCTAGAGAGAAATAATCACTTTATAATGGTCAGATTCATGCTTTCTTATCCTTCTTTTCCTCCTTCCACAACTTTTCCTAGAACATTCTCTGATGATGGAGAGACACAGGATTGTCACACACCAAGGCTAGCTTAAAATATGACAGAATGAGTTTTCTTTTTTCTCCTAATTCACATGATAAATAAGATACTTCTGTAGTGTTCTCCTCAGAGAATTAAAGCTAAACATTTATTTTTAAAGCGCACAATTAGTAAGGAATAAACTAGAAAAATCTATTTTTTGCTTCCTTGGTACAAAGCATCTATATTTTGCACTTGGGGGAGATGCTTCTAAGTGTTAACTGGCGGTGATCATGAAAGATATTTTATTGGAGACGTTAAAAATGTCTTAATGGTGGGGGCTACCAGCCTCTCTAGTTTCTGCTTTTTATGTAAACCTACAACTTCTCTAATTCAAAAAAAAAAAAAAATGCTTAAAAAAAAAGTCTTAATGGCTCAGGCCGGTTTTAAGCTGCTGCCCCCTTGGGCTGCTCTTCAAAATAGAGAAGATTAATTAGAATTTAATTTGGTTTTTTAACATATATCAGAACTTATTTACACAAAGGATTTCAAAGTGGTCTCCTCATGCCATACAAAGATGCTGCCATTGCTTAAAATATTATTGGCTAACAATGGAGGAGGAAATGCCCAAAAAGACACTACTGAGAAAATTGGAACAATTAGAATATAGACCACATGCCTTATATCAGTGGTAAGTTTCTTGAATTTGATAGCTGTACTTAAGGTAGTTACATAAGTCAGTGTCCTTGTTCTCAGGAAATGAACACGTAAGCCTTGGAGAAGCATATGTGCAATCTGCTCTAAATGTTTACAAAATGATAGATGGTGGGTAGGTAGATAGATGATAGAAAGATATAGATAAAGACAGTATGATACAACAAATGTGACAAAATGCTAGCAGCTGGTAAATCTGGGTATCTGGGTGGGGGAAAATTGGAGTTCTTTGTATCATTTCTGCATTAATTTTGCAACTTTCCTGTAAGCTTGAAATTATTTCAAAATAAAAAGATATATGTAATTGGAATGCTTTTCCTGGAACTGTCTTCAAAAACAACTCAAGAAAATCAACGTGATTGGATTACTACAATGGTCAAACTGCGTTTTCTGCATCAGGGAGGTGAGTTCAATTACAAATTTTTTGTTCGATCTGTTCCATCATTCAAAGAACTACCAAGTGCATTTGGAAATGCCATTGGATGCCTTTCTGGATTTTTCTAAATTTGATGGAACTACTGGAACTTGAACCACAGTTAGTATCTGGTTAAATCAAGTCCAGGTTTGGCAAAATGGTATGGTTCTTGACATAACTATGTATCACAGGATTCAAGAGGAACTAAACTGGCAGAAGTTTCAGTTGCATCTATTACTCTCCTCTAACAGTAGGATAATGAAGTATATGTGGTAAAGCAGATACAGAGGAAGTTATCCAAACACAGGTAAAGAAAAGATGTTAATAACAGGGGGAAATGGGGGCGGTGTATATGTGAATTCCCTATATATATACACACATATTTTTTAATGGTACCGGGGCCAGGGAAAGAGCCTGAGATCGCGTATGTGGGAAGCCGGCGCTCAATCGTTAGAGCCACATCAGCTTCCCTGCCTTTTTTTTTTTTGAGGTACCGGGTGCCAGGCATTGGACCCAGGACCTTGTAGCCACATCGTCTTTCCCCAAATTGGCTTTTTCGGTTGTTTTGCTTGTTTTTTTGTGTGTGTGTTTTTTTTCAGGAGACACCAGGACCGAACAGGTACTTCCCATGTGGGAGGCAGGAGCTCAACTGCTTGAGCCACATCCACTACCCTTCCCCCCATACTTTTGATGAAGCTTTTCTGTAATCTAAAACTTCTCTAAAAATAAAGTTTATTATTACCAAAAAAAAGAAAATATATATAGTGTTGCATAGACATTTCAATTTATGGAACCGACATATTATGTAATCCACTACCATTCTTTAGATGATATAAATGCACTGAAAGCACATTGTGCTTTTAAAATTGCTTTTTAATATGGACTTCAACCCTTAATTATTCTGTTTTAAGAATTTGAGGATTTGCACATCCTCCTAAAACAGTCCTACCTGGATATACTAAGGGGGCTGGATTTTCAAAAAATATGTGCTACAAATGAAATTTGTTTTCATTTACCCCTGGATTTCATTTGTATGTAGAAGAAAGTTGTGCAGACTTCATCTGAAATTCATTTTTAAATTCTTTAATGTTTAATTCAGTGGCATTATTCCCAAAGCAATTTATTCTGGAAAAACTGGGCTTTTTTATTTTGTTTTGCATATATAAATTGTTCAGATTAAAAAGAATGTTTGCTGAATCTGTTCTTATTAGAGTTTTGTTTTCAAAGCCAGTGAAGTTTGCAGAAAAGAAATGAGGATATACCTATAACAGGATATGATCTCAGAACTTAAGGATCTTTGCGATGCCTGGTCCTCAAGGCTAACAATAATAATATATTAAATTTTTAAATAGTTCTTTACAGTTTGCAAAGGATTGTCACATCCACTATCACATTTGATCTATTGGATGAATTAGACAGCGCTATTTAATGATGGAAAAG
>JAQZBX010036519.1:0-24143 GCA_029593785.1 Cabassous unicinctus
TTTTTTTTTTTTTTTTTTGTGGATCAAACAATATGTTACACAATATATTTAGTTCATAGTAACGCATTCATACAGTATTTGTCCTTTTGTGTCTCAGGACCTGACTTTTATGCAGTTTTTCTACAAATGAATTTTCCTACAAATGTTCAAAGGTTGTGAGTGCAGAATCATATTGTCACCTTGCCCTAACAACCAAAATCTTCAGAGAAGACTCTGGGCTGACTCAGAGAAAAATGGAAGTGGCAGAGTGGTGAAGTCACTGGTATCTAAAGTACAATAGTGCCCTAACTTCCTTACAAGGGCTTGGGGGCCAAAACAAATTGAGTTTGTACTGGGGCCAAGGGTAGAACCTGGGACCTCATATGTGGGAAGCCAGCACTCAACCACTGAGTCACATTGGCTCCCCTGAGTTGGTTTTTTTGTTTGTTTGCTTATTGTTTGTTTTTAGGAGGCACTGGGAACCGAACTCAGGACCTCCTGTGGGAAGCAGACGCTCAGTTGCTTGAGCCACATCTGCTCCCTAAATCGAGTTTTTATTAGGAGGCATAAAGAGGATAGAACTAGACCTATAGAGGGATCTCTTTTTTCTACTTTTAAAACAGGGTTGGACTGAATGCAGAAGTATTAAAGTGCTTTTATAGTCTTTTCCTAGGAGGTATAAATAGGGTAAGGAATGATAAGGCTGATAGGACAAAAAAGAAGTAATAAGTATTGCTCTATTCACCCTTGAGCTAAATGTGTAAGTATAACAGTAACACTTTCTTCATTGTTTGGTTTAGCTAATCAATAAAGCTAGTGAGAATTTGGAGGAAGATTTGGTTGTTCAGAACAAAACAGGCTTCTGGTAGAGTGTGTCCTATTTCTTTTTCTAGGACACTGAACTATGGGAACAAAATTATTGGATATGATTTTGAGTCTGATATAGGAGAGGGAATCCTAAAAAAAAATGGGAGTAAAAATTTTTATTCTCACTGTAATTTGGATGGGCAGAGAAAAGGTAACCCACACCCCACTAGGTATTGGGGAAAGAAATTACTAAATATCTGTATTAGTCAGGGTTCTCTCGGGAAACAGAAGCAACAAGAGATATCTGTTAATAATATGAGATTTTATAAGAGTCACTCACATGACCGTGGGGATGCACAAGTTCAAGTTCTGCAGGCAGGCTGCAAATCAGGGGCTCCAATGAAAGTCCGATGAAAGGTCTGTGATGAGTCTCTGGGAGAAGTTGACTATCCAACAACGAGTTGGTAAATCTCTCTGAATGTTGAAATCACTTCCTCTTTTAAGGCATTCAACTGATTGGATAAAAGCATCACACATTTTGATGCAGATGTAATCAGCCATCCACGCAGTAAACTCACTGGTGATCAAAGTCCATAAATGCTCTTGTATTACAATTAGCCCAGTGCTTTCTGGACCAAACACCTGGACACAATTACCTGGCCAAGTTGACACATTAGTCTAACCATCACAATATCCAATGCAATTTAAAACCTAACCCAATTAGAAAATTTATATAATTCTTTTAGGTTTTTAATGCACAGTTTCTCTGGCAGAAAAAACTTAGCTTGAGTCACCTTTTCTCTTATTTTTCTTCCTACATGATAACTGAGTATCTTGGCTGAAGGGTAAGACAGGAAAGCATTGCTATCCTTAGGCACTGGTCCCCTGCCTCTGAGGGTTATGTCCTCTTTCTACCTGGGTGCTTCCACCTGATGTTTGGTGCCAACTTGCGGTGGGGAGCTACCTGGATGACTAGTCTCACCTCAGTTCCTGCTGGTCCTATAGACCTCTCCCCTGTCACGTTGTGATGCAAACTTGGGCTCCATCTGGTGGTCTGCTTTGCAGTTCTTTCTATAGAGTCACCTTGTTCTTGCCAAAGCCATTGTGATGGTTAGTTTTATGTGCCAACTTGGCGAGGCTATGGTGTACAGTTGTTTGCTCAAACACTGGTCTAGATGTTGCTGTGGAGGTATTTTGTAGATGAGATTTGCATCTACAATCATGTGACTTTAAGTAAAGGAGATGACCCTTCATAATGTGGGTGTGACTCATCTAATCAGTTGGAGGCCTTAAGAGCAAAGAACTGAGGGTTCCTGATAGAAGAATTCTGCCTCAAGATGACACAATCTACTCCTTTCTAAGTTATCCAGCTTGCTAGCCTCCTCCACAGATTCTATACTAAAGATTCCAATATCACTCTTAACTGGAATTTCCAGCCTGCTGCCCTAACCCACAGAATTTGGGCTTTCCAGACCCCATAATCATGTGAGATTAATTCTTTAAAATAATTCTCTTTATATATATATTATATATATCGTTGATTCTTTTTCTCTGAACAATGCTCACTAATACACCATTTGTTCTGCCAAACTCGATACCAGATTCTCAACCATTTCCGTGTTCTGTTTATGCCATATAGAAACCAAAAGTGACTAGGAAAGCCTCATACATAGTCTCTTTCTACCTGACAAGATCACAGGTTGGTATGGATATGATCAAGACAAAGGGCTTAATATATGTCTGATAGTTTTGCTGTCTAGTCAATCAATATCTCTTATCTATCCGCTTCCTTTCCCTTCTTTTTTCATTTCCCCTTCTTCCTACTATCCCCTGAGAGTTTTCCCCTTTGTCTCACCTCTTTTCTCTCTCCTACTTCCTCTTAGACCTTATTGGAGAACAGTGGTATTTTCTCTACACTGGGAGAAAACTCTCTCTCTGATTCTCTAGACCTGTTTATTGAAATGCTAAAGGGTGGGAAAAACCAATTCAAAGAAAATTAGGGGATCCTTTTTCAAGATAATATTCTCACTTGCATGGGCACTTTTCTTACTGCATAATCCTATTTGCATATCAGAAACAGAATATCTCCTTCCTCTTTTCATTCCTGTTATAATAAATGGTTTCCTTTTGTAATAAATACTAATCTTCCTTCAGCAGATGGATACTTTAGGCCTTTTAGTGCCAAGCTCATAAGTTCATGTATTTTGGGAGGCAAAAGGGGAAAATACATAATGTTTCCAAGAGGTCAGATGCTGTATCCAGACTTCTCTTTCCTGGCTTTGACCCAGAGAGAGGTGACATGTTTGATAAATGATGGTATGACCAAAAGCAGTAGATTCTGGCCCTACTTTCTTTTTTGGTACTTTAAGAAGGGATAGCTGTGTATGGTATTCCAGACTAACATGGGGGCAGTCCCAACCAATTAAGACAGCTGAGTGGCATGGTCAGATCCATAGAATTTCTAGGGTCACTCCAGAACCTCTTTCATGTCCCTTGTGGTGTTAACATTGAGTTGAAAGCACAGGTTATTGATGGGATGCCAAGTAAGAGCTGGATATTAGGACATGGAAGAGGTACCTGGGTCTCCACCCAGTAAGAACTGAGATGAACCAGAAAGTAGATATAAGAATGCTTCATTATAGCCAAAAATTGCATCATGTGTTCGACTGCTACAATCTTTGACCCCTAGAGGCCAACAAAATTCCTTGCTAATAAAAAATTGGGAACTGGGCATGGGAGACCCATAGATGTCCACAAAGGTTCAGAATGAAGCCAGGAGATTGTATTTCTCCTGCCAAAGACACGAGGTCACCCAAGCCTCATAACTCTTCCTCCAGAGATTGCACATCAACTTAGAGAGAGAAGCAAAGGTAGAGATCACTTGTATAAGAAACTGAACATATTTTTCCCAAGAAAAACTGAGAATTAAATAAAGTGATTGTTTAATAAACAACCATATTAGACTAAGGTTTAAGAGAAACTGGCCATTTACATGTTATTTCCCACTCTGCTTGTAAGATGAGAGTTTAAGAAGAACCCCAAGCCAAAAAAAGGGCCTGATGCTGATGTGATGAATGCACTTCATGAGCCATCTTTTGATCATGAAAATTTAAGCCATACACTAAGGAACGTGGAACCTGAGTGCCTAATGACTTCATAGAGACATCAGAGTTAGTCTAGATGGCTCACTTCTGGATTTTCTTTACATGAGAGAATAAAATCCCCACATTTTAAGCCACTTTAGTCAGGCCTTTTACTGGCAGGCAAACTAAGTTCCTAGCTGCTACAGTTAGCTTGTTCTTTCTCTTTGAATTTCTTCTGTTAACAATTTTTAATTCCCCCCCAGACATATGTTATGTGCTCAGGGCAAAGCTTTTCTCAGAGATGCAAAAGAACACATTAGAAAATTTCAAAACATTACTTGAACAATTGTGCATGACTGAAAGTCAAAGTTAATTGTCTCTGGTTTTCTTGAAAACCTATTCTAAAAGGCATAGAGAGAGTTTTTGTTTTGTTTCGTTTTACTTTAGTATTGTGTGCTAGTAGGCATGCTTTTCTGCTCTTTTGGTACAATAAAATGGAAAGAAATTACAACTCGAGGTAGAAAATGGAAATATGGTATGTACAGAAATAGAATTGCTGTGGGTAATTTCTGAAAATTCTCATGCAGTGGCTCCCTGATCAAGGGGAAATTGATTCCATGACTAGGAAGCCTTAATATATTGGAACAGGTATTTGTTTATGTTTGGGGCAGGGTGGGCATCCCTAATCCCAGCAGAGAAACTGCCTGTGTAGATAGGCTCCATCTATGCTAGTCCTTGGAATCCTGGAGGCAGGACAGGGTGCCTTCCTGGTGAAACTCCAAGGGATGCCCTTCACACAGAAGAGCATGGAATCAGAGGTCTACGTGGGGCAGGGACCTATTCTGAGATTCCACTTAAAATCTCTATGCCAGAAATCTAGAGTTATGAGTGCAATTTCTCTTTTAGCAGAATAGATGAAATCTTCTTTGACCCCAAATATTTTCTCCACATTATTTAAAAATTCTTACTTTCCACCTTATCTCTATTTCTCTTAAATAGTACACACCAAAATTTAACATGATATCTTTTAAAAATCAAAAATCCCTGGAGGGTATGTGGAATAGTTTTATTCTTAGGGAACATAAATCTTTTGTTTGAGAAAAGAAATAGATGGTATGATGGGAAGCATGTTGAATAATGGAAAGGTAATTTCAGAATATAAGACCTGGCAAGGGAGAAAAGACCGCTTTGGAGACATTAAAGTTCTGATTAGTGGAAGCATTAGGAGAAACTCCTAAAAAACTTTTCACTTAATAATTCTTCTTTCTTTTTTATTTTGGGTCTTCTTTAGGGTAACTATATATCACAGATTGCATGTGACAGTCCCAGTTTGCAGCAGTTTTCCTAGAATAATTATTTTACTCTTAAAATGTCCCACAATTGTTGATATGTTTTATAGAAACTATATTTTGTCCCATTTCTCTTCCTTCAGATAAGTTGGAAAGAGCCTCTGATTTTCAGAGATTCAAGGTAAGCCCATGATTCCTTCCTCTAGGAAATCTTCCTGTTTCATGCCTCTGCCTTGGTGCCTCAGTTAGTGTGGTTGTGGGAGATGGAGCAAGGTATTGTCTTGGAATAGGTATTCCTATTTGTTGAGTGGTTGGGAATCTCAGAATTATCTCCAAAAGCAGACCCTGTGGGATATAAGTGCAAGTAGTTTATTGGGAAGTGATCTAAGTAAGCCAATAGGAAAGTGGGAAGTTGTGAAGTTAGGGAAGGGAAGGAAGCCAATTAAGTGTTCGTTATTGAGCAGGCCACCTCTGTGGGATAGGGACTCAATCTTGCTAAGGACCCTGGGAGGTCACGTGTCATCTTAACTAAGTTTCAAATGAGCTGGGGTATTATTTACCAACTTCTAACAGTTATTATTTGAGGCCTGCTTCTAGAAGGCATAAAGTCCCCAGAAATTCTGGCTTACCAGCATATGAACAGAAAAGCCACCCATGGCTAAAGGAAACTCTCAAACGAAAAGTCTCAGGTGTTTTAAGTTGGAAGCCCATGGTTCTGTACAAGAGTGAATGCAAAAGGGATGTGGATAGGACATTGACAGTGTCTATAGCAGAGGGCAGGGAAGACAGTTGTGTATGAAATATAATTTCAGGAGTGTGATAAGTTCATGTGTTAACTTGTCCAGGTAATGGTGCCCAGTTGTTTGGTTAAGAAAGCACTGGCCTAATTGTTACTGTGAGGCTATTTCCTGGACTTAAATCATCAGTAAGTTGATTGTGTCTGTGGCTGATTACATCTACAATCAACGGAGGAGATTGCCTTCAGCAATGAGAGATGTCTCATCCAATCAGTTGAAGGCCTTAAAAGAAGATGTGATGACTTCAGCAGTCAGAAGAGAGAATTTCCATCTCTACTTTAGCCAGCCAGCTTCTCCTGGAGAATTCATAGAAAATCTTCATTGAAGTTCCAAGTTTGCAACCTGCCCTAAGGAATTTGGACTTGTGAGTCCCTATAATCACATAAGACAATTTTATGAAACCTCATAATAGTTACTGATGTCTCCTGTTGGTTCTGTTTCCCTACAAAACCCTGACTAATATAAGGAGTGTCAGAAGGATCAATCCATACCCAATGATAGCCCCTTTAAAACTAATTTTCTTTTCATTAATGTTGAAAGCAATACTCTCTTATAATCTTTTAGTTTCAAGTTGATTGAGAAATGAATTTGTTGATTCAATATAATTGAAAATTTCAAAGAGTAGGTCCTTGGCTTCATACATGATAGGATTCAGCATTTCCAATTGTGCTGTCATGATTCTCTGTCTTTGATCTGTTTTCCTATGTTTCAATGTCATACTTAGGTAGGTCATCTCCATTGGTGGCAAAATTGACTACCAATTAGATTCAAATTTTAGCAACCCTGGAAAACAGAAAGCATCTATTTTCCGATAGTTCTAGAATAAGTCCAAGTAAGTGCTCTCTGTGTTGAATCAGGTCACTTAAACATCCTTCAAGAGTTATTGTGGCTAAAGGAACAGAATTTGACAGTTGGCTGAATTGAGCTCATATATCCATTTCTGAAACTATGGGAGTTAGATAAATCCTGACTGAACTACACAGTCTGAGTGGTGAGTAGAGTGGTTCCTTAGAAGAAAATCAGAAGAAGGGAGAATGCATAGCAGACAGGTTAAACACACACATGAATGCACACAATTCCCATCAATCTAAAATCAACCTATATACACTGAAGTATATAGAATATCCAAATATCTCTAGAGACAACTTTCTTTCTGGCTTAGCAACTAGCTAATTATGTTAATTTGAGCAATTCACTAAATAGAATGATCAATTGGGATGTTTTCTCTCTTGGAGGTTCAGCTGAGGTCTCAAAGCTGAAAACATCAGAGACCAAGCACTCTAACATTCTAATGGGAGGTCCTAGACCATCTAAGTAGGATTAACAAATGATGGGGTTCTAAACTGGTTCTTCCATCTTTAGCCCAAAAACAACCAGTAGACTCTATGAGTAGGGGAAGTTCATCTGTGAAAATTTCTTCAGAGAAATTATGGTTCTAGTTATTCCCTTTCTCTTCATAGGTGAGGGGAGGTGGTTATTTTCCACACAAAGTGAGCAAGGCTGGTTTCCAAGAATGCTTGCAGAGCTTAGCATTTGCTTCTTGGGGTGGGTGAAAATAAGGAAGAGTTCCTGACTTTTGCCTGGAAAGGTCTAAAACTGAAAGGCTGGAGCTGCTTCTGATGACTTAGTGAGGAGACAGGCTCAGAGGGGAAGAAACACTCTTTGGTTTGCTCTCCATATGTCGTGGTGTTTAAGGGTATACTTTCTGAAGCTCTTCTGAGTTCAAATCTTACCTCCACTACTTATTACCTGGGTGATCATAGTTAGGTAACTAATTTTTCTTTGGTTTCATTTCCTTTTATGAAAACTGGAAATAATTCATCTGAGTTTATTGTGAGGAAAAATGAGTTAAAATGTACCAAGTGCTTGGAGTGGGGTTTGGCACATGGCACGTGCTAGGCTTTATTATTATTCCTTCCTCACAGGCTAAGGCAGACATTTCCTTGCTTCCACAGAAGGAAATTGGATTTGAGTTATCTGGAAAAAGACCCTGTCTAAGAAGAGCACTAGAGGGGCATGTCATAAAACAATGATAGTCTCTCTGGGACACCTGAAAGCAGGGCATGAAGACGAGGTCATACACAGTCAGCTAAAGGTGACATCACGAAGCATTGAGATCTTTAGCAGGGAGGCTCTCTGATAAGGGCCATTGTCTTTGAGGAACCCCTCAAAGACATCATGTGATAGGTAGTACCAGCATTTCAAGAGCTGTCCTCTGAGGGCATGGACAACTGAGAGAGAATTACATGTTGGCAGTTCCCCTTCTTTCTGTTTCCATCCGCTTCCACACCACAAAAAAGGGAAGCAGCCGGGTGAATGTGGGAGGACTGCAAAAGTCATTAAAAACAATAAAATAAACTTGAGCAAAATTGTCCCTTCCTAAAGCTGATTTAATTAAGCTTCAGCTATGACTGAGATAAAAGAGTGAAACTTTGATATTAAACTGGACTAGACTTTTTAATACATGAAAAATTAGGTTAGAAATTAACACTATTCATTAACACTTGATAGTAGCTGGAAAAGCAATACTTTCAGCCTAAGATTTCATTCCAGGGCCAGAGAAGAAATATTTGATAAAACAGATTTAAAATGGCAGTGGTGAAAAAGAATGGACCCTTTCTATGTGTCTGGCTTTTGATAATTTGATTTCACTTTTAATCTTTTTGAACTGTGTTTAATTACTATAAAATAATAAGGGAGTTGGATTAGATGGAATCCTAGTCCTTATTGAAGCTTGGTTACTTTGTGTCTCATTCAATGATTCATTTCAATTTAATGTGAATGAGTTTCAGATATTTTCATGAAAGCATTTTCTGAAAAGTATGTTAGAACATTTTAAAAGGAAGATGGAGAGAAAAGGAGCTCCAACAAAGAGGACCTTTCATAGAGCCAGAATTCTCAGCGTTTCCAGCCATAAACTTCACACTTTTCCTAGGCTCAGAACTGTTGACAGTATTAGCTATTTCATAAAGGGCCTCACTGGACTAAAAATTGTTTAATGAAATTTCACTGATCCCTGATTTGATAAGATGGCTAACAGTATTCTCAAAAATTCATGAAAACCTAAAACTAATTTTAATAAATATAAATTTGATTATAAAGACCACACACATACGCACACACACACAATACCTTGACCAGGATGAATCTAGAACTTCTGATTAATGACAAACAAAACCCCTGATTTGAAATAGAAATGTAGCGAACAATCCATGCTTTAAAAAGTTTCTCTAGTAATCTGAAAGATGTGCAGAGGATTTCATATTAACCTTCAGGCGACTCATCCTACTAGCTTTTCTTTAAACGTAATTATCCCTTTCCTGCACCACATATATTACTATGCTTGGGGAAATTGTAATTCTAACTTTAAAGGTCCGCCTTATGCTAATTTGAGGTTTAAAGACATTCCCTTCCAATGTGTCAAAGTCTTAGGCTTCTGAGGAGGAGAAATCAGTAAAAATATATACTGTAAGTGCCAGTTAAAAAGCACCTGCCTACATGAAATCATTTTTACATTTAAATGTTGCCAAAGATATGCAATTTGCAGCTTGCATGTATAGAAATTCTCCCTTGTAGGCCTGCCCAAACCAAGAGCTAGGGTTATTAAAAATTCTTTGTAGCCTTTTCACATAAATCTGGTGCTTCTTATGCGAACATTTTTCTCATCTTAGAATGATTCATAAAGCCTCTAATCCCATGGGTGTAATAAGACACCTCTCAATTACACGTCTCAGGGATGAGTAATTTCACAAGCTGAGGGAAAGAGATAAATGCATGGAAATGCTCTTGCAAAACAAATTTTAAGCAAGAAAGGGATGAAAAAGGGACTGAATGTAGAAATTGAAGATTTACTTTGTTGTGAAAAAAAGAATATTAGACCTAATTTGGCAAAACCAGTTTATTATTAATTCTGCAAAAACAGCTTCAGTAACTGCATTGCCAAAAGCCTTCCTAATATGCAGGCACCTTCATCTGCTCAGCTTTGTCTCTGCTAACTGCAAAGCAGGAGAATTGTATAATAATCATATTTCATAGTCAATTGTGGGTCACAAAATATGTGAGGAATTATCTCATTATGTGGTTTCATTAAGGATCAGTTCTGTTTAGAGGCAGACTAGTTGGCCACCCCTGAACTTTTCAGGGTTGGCTGCAACAGCTATGTCCCTATTCTGAGGGAGGAGACACAATAGCTTTATGGATGAATGGACAAATTTAACCTTAAAAGAAAGGTTATCTTTAGATAAGGAAACAGAGAGAAAGAATTCTAGAGCAGCATCTCATGTTGGGGAGATGGACTCATCTATGCATTAAAGTTAGAATATTTGAAGTATATTTGGAGAGGATTTATATTATTCAATTTAACCATATGAAATAGCTGCTTTTGTAGATAAGAAATGATGGTCAAATATCAGCTCTTTCATAAAATTCAGACCTGGTGTGGGGCAATTAAAAGTGGACATTTGGGTAGGAGCCAGATTATGAAGGAATTAGGAACGTCATGGCAAGGTGCTTGGAGTGAGGCATTTCCTTTAAATCTCATCAACAACACTTCACAGCATCTGAAATCCAAAGAACTAAAAATTTTAGAATCTTCTAAGGAAGGGGCCTTAGAAAAAACTTAGTTTAACTTCCAACCCCTTAATTACCCTTCATCATCTGCTTTTCTAGCCTCAGTGATAATGATTATACTCCTAACTCTAATAATTTATTTATTGAACCAAAGTTGAGTGGTACAGGCAAGGATAAAATTACAGGTCATTGTGAAGATACCAGATGATACATTTCATTTCTTTTTTGCTTTTACTCTTTTTTTTTTTTTTTAAGATTTATTTTATTTATTTACCCCCCACCCCTTGTTGTTTTGCACTCGCTGTCTGCTCTCTGTCCATTTGCTGTGTGCTCTCTGTGTCTGCTTGTCTTCTCTTCTCATCTTCTCTTTCGGAGGCACCGGGAACCAATCCTGGGACCTCCAATATGGGAGAGAGGCACTCAATTGCTTGAGCCACCTCAGTTCCCTGGTTTGTTGTGTCTCTCATTGTCTCTCCTGTTTGTCTCTTTTGCTGTGCCAGCTTGCTGTGTGGGCCAGCTCGCCTTCACCAGGAGGCCCCGGGAAACGAACCTGGGACTTCCCATATGGTAGACAAGAGCCCAATCACTTGAGCCACATCCGCTTCCCTGCTTTTACTCTTATGACTTAACATCAAGCCCTTCACCAACTGGGTTGATCCACATTAGACATGCTCTAACTTGTGAAAGTTCCTCGAAAAGTGCAAACCTCATAACACAATTTACTATCTGGATATTGGATAACTATTTCCTCCCTCCTCCTGCACGTATATTTCAGTTAATGCATAATAACATTATTCTTGGCAACTGCCATTTAAGGTGAATAATGTATTTCCTTCCCAGGCTTTTTTTTTCTCCATATTTTATAGTTGTGCAAATGGCTTTATGTACCATCATTTACAACTTTTCATTAAATTCCTGTTAAATTACTTCTGGGTATAATTAATTCCCTGTTACAACATGTTGAGATACCTATCTTTTCGTGAATATATTATCTATTGCTTCCAAATTTTTCATCTGCAGGCTTGATCAACATACCACAAATGCCCTTAAAACAGTATTTAATAAAACTGTTGAATATGACAGGACTCTGAAGTACACTACAGGATGACTATTATCTAGATTCAGATAAACTATTTAGAAAATAACAGATAAAAAATTCACCTAAACTTGCTGTAATTTGAACAATATTTCAAAATCTCTATCTAAAGGTATCATTGTATATTTGCCAGATATTTTGATGGAAGTACTGGATGCTATGTTTTCAGCATTCTCTAGTTCATGAGCTCTATCTCAGCAATATTATCACACATTTTGCTTAATGGGTTGTTTCTAGAATGCCTTTGTAAAGTAAATTTGAGATAGAATATAGTGGCCACCTCCTGTTATGCAGCAGGACCCTTTCAATTCAATTACCTCCTGAATTACTCCTTTGCCCTGAAACAATCCAACGCAAATGTTATATTAAAATGTGTGTCAGCATACTTCATGCAAAGGGCCAAACAGAAAATATTTTAGACTTTGTGGGCTATACAGTCTCTTTCACAACTATTAACCTCTGTCATTGTGACATGAAATCAGCAATAGACAGTAGATAAATACAATTTTATTTCAAAGTAAGGAGCAGGCTGAATTTGGCCTGTAGGCAGTTTATTGACCCTTGTATTAATATATTAATATGAACGCATTTTCAATAATCATATCTGTAGCATCTGAAAGTATGGAAGGGGCTCTAAATTAATGGGAACTATAGATGGAAAAAGTCAAGGAGGAAATATGAAGATTCAACTCTTCCCCTGAGTAGGAGAGATGGCTATCCCATTTCAAGAGTCATTGGGAGCTAAGGGCCTTTAAGAAGGAGAGAAAAGGATGGTAACTTCCTGTAAGAGAATGTCACTGTTAACAAATGCAAATTTCAACTATTTTGCACTTTTGCTGAAATTTCAGAGAGGTTTCAGTATTGATATCACCCAAGTATCACCCTTAATTTTCCAGAGCCTTCACATGAAACAAAAAAGTGGTTCAGTATTCAGCCACCCCTAGCCTGAAGTCTTTTTTGGTGAGTTAGAAGGCCTTGAGAGTATGTATGAAAATAGTATTTAAAAGGTAATGTAGAGAACTGCGTGTTCAGTAAACCTTGACCTATGCACTGACCAAAAAAAAGCACAATTATGAATCCAAAAATAAACCAGTGAAACCTCCTTCTAGAGGAAGAGAGTCTGTCAGACGAACTGAAACAGGAACTGAAATATTATTTTAGGAAGGACATTATTGTTCTGTATACTAGTATGGAATTCATATATCATATTTCATAAATTATAAAATATCATAGATTGTAAGGTCTACAATTAATCTCATAATAGTGTTTCAGAAAAGAACCCAAAGCCAACAAAACAAAACTCTACCATATTAAATGTTTCTGTCAATTGTAGAATTTATACTGGCTTTTGAAATTTAAAAAGTGAAAATCTGCATCACATAATGGAAGAACTGTTTTATATCTCCATCACGCCTGCCCTGCAACACATACACCTTGGCTTTAGGGGAAAAATAAAACAAGCAAGAGCCTATCACCTGTTCTTCAGGGACAATGCAACATAAATGAACTTCACTGCTTTACCTCAGCTTGTCTGTTCTAAGATGAGATGAAATTTTATATTTGGATTGATTTTAAATGGATTTGGTAATATAAAGTGTTTTTTTTTTCTTTTTTTTCATTTATTTGGTACCGGGGATCAAACCAGGGACCTTATATGTAAGAACCAGATGCTCAACCACTTGAGCTACATCCATTCCTAATTGTTTTTTCTTTTTAAGTAACTTAAAAAAATTTTATAACAGTTTTAGATTTAAAGAATTATTATAAAGATAGTACAGGGAAGCGGGTGTGGCTCAGTGGATGGAGCCCCCGTTTACCATATGGGAGGCCTGGGTTCACGTCCCGAGGCCTCCTTGTGAGGGCACGCCGGCCTGAGCGGTGTGGTGGGCTGATGCAGCAACCTCACGGCAGGAAGCGGGTGTGGCGCAATGGATAGAGCACCCGTTTACCATATGAGAGGCCCCGGGTTCGCTTCCCAGGGCCCCCTTGTGAGGGCAGGCTGGCTCGCGCGGCACCGTGGGCTGATGCAGCAAGACCTCACAGCAAGGGGGAGATAAGCAGACACAGAGAAGACACGCAGCGAATGGACACAGCAGCACAAGCAGCAAGGAGGGGATAAATAAAATAAAGAAAAAAAAAAAAAAAAGATAGTACAGAGAGTTCCGGTTTATCCCACACCCAATTTTCCCTATTATTATCATCTTGCGATAGTGTAGTATATTTGCCGCAATAAATACTCCAATTTTGATACAATATTAACTAACGTATATACTTAATTCAGATTTCCTCACCATTTCTATAAAATCCTTTTACTGTACTAGGATCCCATGCAGGAAACCACATGATATTTAATAGTTATGTCACCTTAGGCTTGTCTTGGTTTTGTTAGTTTCTCAGACTTTCCTTGTTTTTGATGATGTTGACAGTTTTGAAGATTATTGGTCAGGTAATTTGTACAATGCTCCTCAATTATAATTTGTCTGATGTTTTCATCATGATTAGACAGGGGTACAATGTTTTGAGGAGGAAGATCACAGAAGTAAAGTGCCATTTTCATTATATTATATCAATGTTCCACCACAGTGTTGATGAAGGGGTGTTGTATGGGAATTCTACACATGTGCATGATTGCTTTGTAAGTTCACAACTTCTGTAATAAAAATATATTTAAAAAATAATAATAGGGTGAGTTGGGGGAAAATACACCAAATGTAAAATATGGACTATAGTTAGTAGTAAGATTTTGACGATATTCTTTCATAATTTGTAACAAATATCTCACAACAAGGCAAGGTGTTGGTGGTAGCTTGATATATGGGATCCCTGTATGATGTTATGCATGTTTGTTTTGTGTGTTCACAACTTTTACTATACACTTATGGTATATGTATGTTCATGTATCAATGATATATAATACTTCATGAAAATTTTAAAAAATAATAAAAAAGGATAAATACTATCAACATGACTTATCAGTGTTGATATTTGATCTTGATCATCTGGCTTGAGTAGTGTTTGGCAGGTTTCTCCACTGTAAAGATACTTTTTTCCCCTCCCTTTCTATACTATAGTCTTTGATGGAAAGCCACTACATGCAATCCACAATTACAAGTGGGGAGCTGTACTCTACTTCTTTAAGGGTGGAGTATTTACATAAAGTATTTGAAATTCTTCTGCATAGGAGAATACTTTCTTTTCCCATTTACTTATTTATCTGATCATTTATTTATATAAAGATGGGCTCCTAAATATTTATTTTATACTTTGGCTATTACCTAAACTATTCCAACTTTGGCCATAGGGAGCTCTTTCATTTGTCTCCTGTATCCCTTTGACATACTCACATCATTGTATGTGTGTATGTGTGTGTGTGTGTGTGTGTGTGTGCATACATATGTTATTTTGAGCACTTTCTTGCCGTCTGGTACAACAAGGTGCTCCAGGCTCATATGGTATATTTCATGACACATTCTTATAATCAGACAGTTCCCAAAGAAATCTTGGTTTCTTTTAGGGAGAATGGTACTCATAACCAATATCTGGGCATTAGGTGTGCTCTTTGATATTAAAGTGTCGTTGAATGAAATAGGAACTGAAAGATTATTTTAGGAAGGACATTGTTGTTTTCTATACTTGTATGGAATTCATATACCATATTTCTCTATGCTTGGAGAGCAAGGAGATATATACATGCATACTAAATCACATATATGTATACATATTTATAAATATTTCTATAGGTAAGCATCTCTATCTATATTAAGCTAAATATGAGTTCATACAGAAGTCTACAATCATAAGTCCATTACAACATTAATTGTTCTAGTTTCCTCCCCTTGCAGACAGATATCAAAATTGCTAATCTGTACCCCAGTGGGAAACAACTTTATCAATTAAAGCACAGCTCTTATATATAGTTTCTTTTGTCTTTAATCTTAGAGACTTCATTCATTTCCAAAGTTAGTTAGGTTAGCACTTTATTCCTAACCCCACTCAGTAAGACTGCTTCATAGATTTATTTATTTATTATTTATTTATTTTTATTTATTCATTTTTTTCTTGTTTCATAGATTTTTAATGCATTTAGATTCTTTTGTCACTGTCTTCATTTCATCCTGGGATCCCCAAAACTTCTAAATGAATTTTTAAACATTTCTAAGCACTAAGGTTTGTTTTTTGTGGTATAAAGTTCTATGGATTTTACTAAACTATTTTTTTTTATAGTATAATGACTATGATAAGAGAGGAGAGAAAATGGAATCACATAAAATGCTCAGTTAATACAAGAGAAAGCAAAAAAATGAGTTGAAGAGAAGCAAAGAAACAAAACAGGACAACAAATAGAAAAGAGTTACCGAATGGTAGATATTAATCCAACTATATCAATAATCACTTTAAAAGTAAATTGTCTAAATATACCAATAAAAGGACAGAACCTACCAACCCACCAGAGTGAACCAAAAAAAAAAAAAAAAAAAAAAAAAAAAAAAAAAGACCCAACTGTGGCAGTTTGATATTGTTTATGAATTCCAAAATAGATATTGGATTATATTTGTAAACTGATCTGTCCCTCCAGGCATATTAGATTACATTGGATTCAGAGGTTTCACTTTTACTTGATTAAATAGTGATTAAGGCTTTGATTGGGCCACATCAGTAGGATGTTGCATCCCCGCTCCCTTGGTGGACAAGGACTCACAGAGCAACAGCACCACAGATAAGGGAGCTTGGAGTTTTGAGCTGGAGTCTAAGAAGTAAGCACATAGAGGAGCAAAGCAGCTGAGCCCAGAGAGAATCAAGCCCCAGGGAGAGAGACAGAGCCAGTCACCTGAGAGTCTACAGCTGGCCTTGTGGAGAGAGCAGGGCGGCTGAGCCCAGAGAGAAACAAGCCTTGGGAAAAAAGGAACCCAGGAAACCTGAACTCTTGGCAGGTATCAGCAGTCATCTTGTTCCAACACATGGCAACAGACTTTGGTGAGGGAAGTAACTTATGCTTTATAGCCTGGTAACTGTAAGCTTCTACCCCAAATAAATACCCTTTATAAAAGCCAACAGATTTCTGGTATTTTGCAAAAACTGATAGAACTGCAAGAAGAAATAAACAAATCCACTAATACAGTTGGTGACTTGAACATAACTCTCTTAGTAATTAACAGATCCAGCAGGAAGAAAATCAGTAAGGATGCAACTGACCTGAAGATCACTATCAATCAATTTGATCTAATTGACATTTATAGAATACTCCATCCAAGAACAGAATACACATTCTTCTCAAGCTCATATAGAATAGTCACTAAGATAGACAACATAATGGACCATAAAATATACCTTAAAATTTAAAAGAATAGAAATAATTTAGACTATGCTTTCAGATAACCATGGAATTAATTTAGAAATCAATAACCTAATTTTTTTTGGGATTCAACAACACCCTTCTTTTTGAGATTCAACAACACATAGGTGAAAAAAGTATCAAGAGAAATTTTTAAAATATTTTGAACTAGAAAATGAAAATACAACTTATTAAAGTATATGGAATGCAATAAAACTAGTGCTTAGAGGAAATTTATAGCATTGAATGCATATATTAGAAAAGAAGAAAGATCTGAAATCAGTAATATAAGCTTCCACCTCAGGAAACTAGAAAAATAAGAGCAAATTAAATCCAAAGTAAGCAGAAGAAAAGAAAGAACAAACATTAGAGCAGAAATACTTGAAACTGAAAACAGGAAACAATAGAAAAACTCAATGAAACCAAATGCTCATTCTTTGAAAGGATCAATAAAATTGATAAGCCTCTAACCAGGCCAAACAAGATACAAATTACTTATAGCAGAAATGAAAGAGCACTCATGACAGATCCCATAGTCATTACAAGAATAGTAAAATATTTTGAATAACTATATGCCCACAAATTTGATAACTTAGATTAGATGGACCAACTCCTTGAAAGACACAATCTACCAAAACATACACGAGGAGAAATAATTTTAATAGGCCTATATTTATTAGAGAAATTGAATCAACAATTAATAACCTTCCAAAACAAAAACAACAAGGCCCAGATAGTTCCATTGGTAAATTCTAGCTTTATTGGTGAATTCTACAAAACATTTAAATAAGAAATACCAATTATGTATAATATCTTCTAGAATACAGATGCACATGGAACACTTTCTAACCAACACTTCCTAACAGCATTACCCAAATGCCAAGATCAGACAAAGACATGGAAGGAAAATTGAAGACCAATTTCTCTCATGAACATGGATGAAAAAATTCTCAACAAAATATTAGCAAATTTAATCCAAGAATGTATACAAAGAATTATACACAATGACCAAGTGCAATTTATTCCAGCTATGCCAGATAGGTTCAATATTTGAAATTCAGTTCATATAATACATCACATCAACGGGCAAAAAAAGAAAAATTATATGATCACAACAAAGATGAAAAAAATTTAACAAAATCCAACAATCTTTCATAATAATATTTTTCAGCCAATTAGGAATACAGGACAACTTTAAATTGATAAAGCTTATATTTATTTATTTTTTGCTCCCCATTTTAAAAAATGCCATATTCAAATATAATTATATATATATATAATACTTAGCGAAAAATGAGATGCTTTCACCATAAGATGGGGAAGAAGATGAGAAGAATGACCCCCCCACCCCGCTCTTCTGTTCAACATTGTACCTGAAATTTAGGTAAAGCAATAAGGTAAGAGAAGGAAAAGAAAAGTATATAGATTGGAAAGGAGGAAATAAAACTGTCTTTGTTCACTGATAAGTTTTTTTATGTAGAAAATCCTGAAGAAGAGACAAAACCTCTTGGAGCTTGTGCTAGTTTGAGTCTTTCATGGACCCCAGAAAATCATGTTCTTAAAGCTTATCCATTCCTATGTGTGTGGAAACTTTAATTGGATTACTTTCAGTGAGGTGTGACCCAGGGTAGATCTGGGTCCTTTTGCTGGAGTCCTTTATAGTGGAGGACTGAGAGCACAAAGACACACAGCAAAAAGTGACAGAGACAGAGAAACCCTGAAATGCTGAGAGAGAAGCCTGAAGGAGAAGGGAAAGATAAGCAGTACACTTGATCACCCACAGCTGAGCTTGGGGAGAATGTTTCACTTGATGCTTTGATGTGGGCAGTCGCCATTATGTCCTGCCATGTACCTGATCATCCACAGCCATCATCTCTGATGATGCCTTGATTTGGACATTTTCACAGCCGCAGAACTGTAAGCTTTTAATGTAATAAATTCCCATTATAAAAGCCAACCCATTTGTGGTATATTGTATTGGCAGCCTTTAGCAAAGTAAAACAGAGCTAATTAGCAATTATCACAAGGTTGTATGTTACAGGATTAATACACAAATTGCCTTCCTAAATATCAGCAATAAACAATTGGAATTTGAAATTAAAATACAACATCATTTACATTAACACAAAAAATTTAAATACTTAGGTATAAGCCTAACAAAATATAAATAAGATTTTTATGATATTATACAACTCTGATGAATGAAATGGAAGGATACCTACATAAGGGGAGAAATATTCCATGTTCTTGGATAAGAAGACTTAATATTATTAATTTTCCTACCTCGTTTTATGGATTCAATTCAATCCAATCAAAGTCACAGCAAGTTATTTTGTGGATATCAACAAACTGATTATAAAATTTATATGTAAAGGCAAAAACCTAGAATAACCGACACGATTCTGGAGAACAAAGTCAGAGCAATGACACTATCTGATTTCAAGAGTCACACAAATGTGACCAACTGATCTTTGACAAAGGAAAAAGGCAATTTCAATAAAGGACAGCCTTTTCCACAAATGGTGCAGGGACAACTGGTCATCAACATGAAAGAAATGAATCTAGACACAGGCATTACACAAAAAAATAATTCAAAATCATTAGCTTAAATGTAAAATGCAAAACTATACAACTTCTAGAGATAACATAGAAATTCTAGGTGGCCTAAGGTTTGGTGATGAGTTTTTAGGTACAGTCCCAAAGATAAGACCCATGAAGGAAAAAATTTATAAGTTGGACCATATTAAAATTAGAAACTTCTGCTCTGCAAAAGACACTGTTAAGAGATTTAAAGATAGTCCACAGACTGGGAGGAAATATTTGCAAAATACATCTACTAAAGGACTTTTATCCAAAATACACACAAAAATGCACTTAAGATTCAACTATAAGAAAACAAGTAACTCAATTACAAGGTGGACAAAAGAATTGAATAGACGCTTTATCAAAGAAGATATGCAGATGGCAAACAAGCATATGAAAAGATTCTCAACATCATATGCCAAAAGGAAATTGCAAATTAAAACCACAATATGATACCAGTATGCCCCTATTGGAATGGTTAAATCCAAAACACTGAAAATATCAAATATTGTCAAGGATGTAGAGCAGGAGGAACTTTCATTCATTGTAGATGGAAATGTAAAGTGGTACAGCCACACTGGAAGACAGGTTGGCAATTTCTTACAAAGCTAAACAGTGGCATACCATATGATCTGGCAGTGGTGCTCTAATATGTTTAACTGATGAGTTGGAAACATATCCACACAGAAACCTGACTAAAATGTTTATAGCATGTTTTCTCATGATTGACAAAACTGGAAGCAACCAAGAAGTACTTCAAAATAGGTGAATAGATAAACTGTGTTGTATCCATACAATGGAGTGTTATTCAGCAATTTCATAGTTTGTAACAAATGTTTCACAACAATGCAAACTTTGTCAACTAGCCCTAGCAAATAACAATTATAGGTTCCTCTCCCCCATACACTTATCAAGATGTCCAGAGGAAGAGTCAGTTGACAAAGTTTTTGTGGTTTTAGTATGTCTTGGTTAAAAATTCAGAGATTCTCTTAGCCTTTCCCTCAAGGTCACAGAATGGCTATTCCAATTTCAGCCATCCCATCCACATCTTGGCAGAATGAAGGAAGAAATACAAAAGGCATATTGGACTTACACCCCTGTTAAGATTTCCTGGTAACCATACTCCAATTTTCTTTTGCTTACAGCACATTGGCCATCAGTATGTCACCTGACTATCCTTAGATGCAGAGGAGGCTAGGGGATATAATTTATTTTTTTAATCTGAGTATATTGCTGCTATTATCAAAATTCGGGTTCTGTTAGTAATAGAAAAGAGCCTAGCAGATAATTGGTATTCTCTGCCACTAGATTCTAAACTTTTTACATGTATAACCTTATTGAATCCTCATAACAACCCTGAGGAATATTTTACAAACAAGGAAACCAAGGAGTCAAGTGAAGGTCACACAGCCTGGAATGAACCCAGCCTTGTCTGACTCAAGAAACCAAGATCAAAGTCACCTCAACATTTTGCTCCCCATTATAAATAATGCCATATTCAAATATAATTGCTAGATTTTTGGTGGTATACATTTTAAATAAGTAAGTTTTAACTAAACTGTTCTATAGAAAGGCATTTCCAAATGATTTTCCCACCAACAGTTTAAAAAGTGTCTGTTTTCTCTCCCTAATGCTGGATATTACCGGTCTTACAAATATTTTTCTAATCTAATAGATAAAAAAATGATACAGCATTTAAATTTTTGTCTCCCTTAGTGTCAAGGGGGTTAAACATGTTTTCATACATTTATTGGCCATTCATATTTTCTGTTCATTTTTTTATTTGGTTGTTTTTCCAATAGATTTCTAGGGGCTTTTCATATATTCTGGGTATTAATCCTTCCTTATATTTGCTTTGTATATTGTTACTCAATTTTAATAACCTGTTTTTTTTAAATAATTTTTTTTAAAGATACATAGATTACATAATGTTACACAAAAAATATAGGGATTCCCATATGCCCCACTCCCCACACCTCACACACCCTCCCACATAAACATCCTTCATTAGTGTGGCACATTCTTTGCAATTGATAAATGCATCCTGGGGCTTTGCCATTGAGCATGGACCATAGTTCACATTATAGTCTATACTCTCTCCCACACAGTTCTGCATGTTATGTGATGATATAAAGTGGCCTATATCTGTCATTGCAATGTCATTCAGGATGATTCCTAAGTCCCAAAAAAAGCCCCTGTATTACAACTGTTGTTCCCTCTCCCTGCCCCCAGAGCCTCCAGTGGTCACTGCCTCCACATCAATGTTGTAATTTCTTCCAGTGCTAGAATCACAATATGTCTATAGTAGAATACCAGTAAGTCCACTCTAGTCCATAGTTCATTCTCCAATCCTGAGGATTCTGGGATGGTGGCGTCCACTCCACCTCTAATTGAGGGGAGGCTTCAATCCCATACAGCCAATGGATGGGACTCTCCTTCTTGCAGTTGTCGTCTCTCTCATTTCTTTGGTATGGTGGTTGTCAATCCTGACCTCTTTGTTAGTTGTCCTGGGTGAGTCCAATGAACTGGAGAGTAGGTGCTGCAACTCCGCTGAGGTTTTTGGCCCAGATGGCACATAGACAGCCCAAACACTCCAGTCTCTTGGATGTGCACCTACAAACTCCAGCACCAAGTATAGGTTTAAATAGAAGGGACAAATGAGCCATGTGTAGGGAAGACATAATTGAGTCCATCTCTGTCACTCTCAGGAGCACAAACTCCAAAGGAGGGCCCACTGGCAAGTCACCAAACTCTGGAGCTATCTGCCCTGATCATAGGACCTGGGTGTCTCCAGAGCCCTCAGGAGCCCCACTATTTAGGGTAGTATCCACTTTGGCAGTCTATGAGATCCTGCTGAGATGTGCATAAGCACTACCTCTGGGATGACCTCCCGACTCACTTTGAAGTCTCTTAGCCATATAAACTCATTTGTCTTTACCTTCTCCCCCTTTTATTCAAGGTCTTTTTCCAGTTGCATTACTAGTTGGTGCTTAGTAGTAATCTTTCAGTGCCAGGGAGGCTCATCCCTGGGAGTCATGTCCTAGGCTAGGGGGAAGATAATGCATTTATGTGCTGAGTTTGGCTTAGAAAGAGGCCACATTTGAGCAACAAGGAGGCTCTCAGGAGGCAACTCTTAGGCACCCCACAACAATAGGCTAAGTTTTAATTTCAAGAGCATAGTCATCAATATCAAGGGCCCATCAGTGGATCATCCTCCTTTACCAGTCATTGCCCCTGCACTTGGGGGACTGTTGTTGCACCATTAGAGAATGTGGTAGAGCTCTCCAGGATGGGAATTCAAAATTCTCTCAGTTATTGTGTGAGTCTCCACCCACTGTGACAATGCCCTGTGAACATTTGAACATATTTATATACCTTATATGTATGTCCAAGTGAACTTCCTCCCATGTATCCCCATCACTGACACCCCACACCAATGATCCTCCCCTGCCCCAGTTGTAACCCTTCTGTGATCCAAAGCTTCTTAAAAAATAAAGCCATCAAAATAGCCAAATACAATGAATAGAAAAATGAAATAATAATGATAGGTTTAAATATAAGAAATAAAATACATAAAAAATTTAAAAAACTAAACTAAAATTAAAAGATTGGAATATTAAAATTAATGAAAAATATTAAAACATTTTTTTTTTGACATTTTGCCTTTCATCACTGTAATCGCTGGTGTTCTGTATGTACAATGGCATTTTCTTCCATTTATTCTCCATTGTCTTACTTTTTTTCATTTTGTTTTCAAAGAAGTTCTATGTCACAGTAAAGTCACATACAGAATACAGGGGACTCTCATATACCCAACATCCTCCCCTTTTCCTCCTTCCCGTGTTAATACCTACTTTCCTACTTCCCGTATTATATGTGGATGGTACCTTTGTTATAACTGGTATATAAATAGTGAAACATAGCTACTAAAAATATGGTCAATGGTTTACATTATTGTTTACATTTTAGACCATACATTTTTATAAATTTTGATGATATTCAACATGGTCTGTGTCCATCATTGCAAGATCATGTAGAACACTTCCATTGCCCCCTAAATACTCCTTGTTTGATCTATTCTATTCCTCCCTCCTGCTCCCCTCGGGGTCCATGGTGACCCCCTGGCTTCACTCCTTGGATGACAAGATTCATAGTTACTTGCCACAACATTAAGGTCTTGGCACACTGGTTTGTTCTCCCCATTAGGAGCTGCCCTTGCTCTCGAGAGACTCCCGCCCCTCTGTTTGTGAACAAATCGGTCCTCCCCAAGATGGGAGTTCAACTCCTTCCAGTTCATTATGTGGGTCTCCACCTACTGATACAGCACATTATGACAAAATGATCACTCACACACTCCCTAGAAGCCTACTCCAGGTGCGCCCTTTCCCGAATGCCCCCCATCCAACGCCCTAAACCAGTAACCCTTCCTTGTCATATTGCCATAAGAGCATTCCCACCTCTGTACTTTCAACCACATATCTGCCAATCCCCAGTGTTCACCCAGTGTTCACTCTCCTAGCCCTCCCCCCAGTTCCCTGGACCTTCCAACCCTCCCTTCCTATCTACCCACTTGTCAAACTGCACCACCCATCCCAATAGTATCACTAC
>JAQZBX010036520.1:0-24150 GCA_029593785.1 Cabassous unicinctus
AAAAAAAAAAAAAGATGAAGGAGTGAAAGGAAATAGCATAGGTAGAATAGATCGGTAACCAGAAGAAAGAAAGAAAAATAAATAAAAATAAACAAGCAGAGAAAGAAAGGAAGGGGTACAAAACAAGCAAGAAACAAGACAGCAGCAACAGAAGACAGAAGAAAAAATAATAAAAAACATGGAAGAACAGCCTTCTCTCTTAGACCCCTAAGGATCTTCTCAAGCTGCTGGTGTTCCTCAACCATGCACCCTGTAGCCTGCTCTCTGCAGGTTTTGAACTGGATTTTAGTGAGTAAAATAAGGAAAATCAAAGAAAATGAAACTTTTTTTTTTTCAAATAAGAGATCCAAGAAAAGCTAATACAAAGAAAATGTTTATATGTTCCCTGTCATTAAGTTTCAGTTGGGTGCCTGATAACCTGGTAGATCTCTTCTCAAGGAATAACCAGGAATCAAACTCAGGACCTCATATATGCTAGGCAGTAATTCTTCCACTGAGCTATTCTGAATCCTCGGGTTGATATGCCTTTCAGAAGGCTATCGGCCCCTTTTCCCTCTAGTGGGTTAGATCCGCTGAAGTCAGTTGGAGTGGTGCTGATCATTGCCTGTCTCTGCCTTCTAACCAATGTGATTCCTCTCTTTACCTAGGTGGCTGGGTGTGACTGCCAGCTTGAGGTAATACCCCCCCCATGTCTATTCAGGGTCCCATCAGATATTCAAGGTGGCCCCAGCTGGCTAAAACCGCTGCAAAAAATCACTCTCCACTCTCCCAGACCACTCTTTCTTGCAGGGAATCTGCCATCACAGTCCTGTTTGGAGAAGGGTGTTAGGGTCTCCACTTAGTCTGTCCACCCTAAGGGCCTGGTATGTGTGCCCTTCCAGCCACCTAGGTAGGAAACCCTTATTATTCTTGGCTTCCTTATCTGCCCAGTACCTTCGTAGATGACTCAGAGCACCTTCCTGAGGAAGTAGATGTCAGCTATACTCTCAGTTAGATACAATTCACCAGGAGTTTTACCCTCACTTAATATCTCAAGGGTGGGGGAAGGGAGCCTTTCCTGGCAATTGGGAAGTTTAGTAACTAATAATTATTTTTTGGCTCCTTCATGTCTCTGACCCTCACTCTTCTGGGATTTGGTAAGCAGTGTCTTGGTTTGCAGTGCTCCAAATCAGGTCCCTACAGCAGCCTCTGGCTTTTTCTTTGTTGTTATAGTGAGAGCTAAATCTTATATGCTTGACCCGTCGGCGGTGTTCCAACAATCCCTTCTCTTTCAGTAATTTTAACATAAGCAAACAATGAGAAAAATATAGTTTATAATATAAGTACATTTTTTAAAGTCTCTGATTAAAAGATATGGAACATTTTAAAGACAAACTAGTGATAAAGTAGAATGGATGGTCTTGGTAGTCTGAGTTCCCTTGCCCTGGAGGCATTCAAGAGGAAGAGCTGGATACCTATGTGGAAATGTGTTAAAGATGAATTAAGTCTTTATTTAATATTTTGTGGATGCTCAGATGTTGGAAAAGTTATTGAGTGAATATCTTTTCTTTTAATAATCCAGAGTGCAGATTCAGAGATGGGAAATAGAGTTAACAGACAGCAATGCCTAAAAGGAGCTCTTAGGAAAAGAACAATTCAGACTGATGTCAGGAAATTTTCCAGGGGCCGTTCAAAACATAGATAAAAGCAGGTGAATCAGGTGCATTCTATATTAGAGTACATATGGGGAGTCAGGCATATACCTTAATGATGGTATGACTTGAGAGCAGAGGACCCTGCTATTGTTCCATTATTATCTGAATTAATCTACCATGTATTTTTCTCCTGGTTCCTGAACATTCAACTTCTCTGCAAATTATTAAAAAAATAACAATCCACATCCTCATATACATTGCATGTCCTTCCCACATAATCAGATACTATCAGATAAGAGGTATGTGCCAAGTTAGTCAAACCATTCTTCATTAAGCGATAAGATCCTTAGGTCATCCTTTGACTTCTGAGGTAATTTTAATACTCCATAACTTTTTCAGGGCATTTTTCACTCTGCATTCCTTAGTGTGTAGATGAGTGGGTTGAGACAGGGTGTTCCTATGGTATAAAATACTTCCACCATCTTGTCCATGGAGAAAGTGCTTGGGGGACATTTGTACATGAAGGCACATGGGCCAAAAGTTAAGATGACTACAGTGATGTGGGATGTACACGTTGAGATAGCTTTTTTCCTCCCTTATGCACTGTGGTTTTTCAGACAATGCAAGATGACAATGTATGATATTATCGGAAACATGAAACTGCTTGAACAAATACCCCCACTATTGGACACCTGCAGTAGACTGATCACATAAGTGTACATACAGACAAGTTTCAGCAAGGGCTATAAATTGCAGCAATAATGACCAATCAAATTGGGTCCACAGAAAGGCAATCTCAAGGCCAGGGCAATCTGAGCTATAGAATGTATGAAAGACCCTATCCAGGCAAGAATAATCAAGATAGTGCAGACTTGCTGACTCATGATGTTTGGGTAACGTAAGGGCTTACAGATGGCCACATATCGATCAACAGCCATGAGGATGAGGACAAAGATCTCCATGCAGTCAAATAAATGTAGTGCAAAGACTTGTGTCATGTACTCATAGTAGGATATGATTTTCTTTGCAGAGAAAGCATCCACAATTAGCCGAGGGGCTGTGGAAGTTGAAAAGCAGACATCAGCGAAATACAAAAAAAATAGGAAGAAGTATATGGGCTTCCAAGTGTCTGGCTGAACTTGATGGTCACAATAAAGAGCAAATTCCCCACCACAGTTCCCATGTAGAAAATTAAGAAGATTAAACACCATTTTCTGCCTCATTGGATCCTGTGTCAATCCTAATAATATGAATTCTGTTACACTGTTATTTTGTGGCATTGTTGAAGTCAACTTGGAGAAAACACAGTTTAGAAAGAGTTCATCTGCAAGAAGAAAAGAATTAATTTTATAAAATAAATACATTTTGGAGCTTGAATATATGTTTGATCATGGAACCTCCCCTTACCAATGGGTAAACAGTTACTTTTCTCTGTATTGATTTTTTTTAATGAAATCAATATCGCATATTTATTCAAACTATTTATATAAATGCTTAGGAAAGTGCAATAGGAAAATGCTGGAAAATTAAGTAATCCTTCAGACTTAAACACTAATTTTGTGGATTTGACAAGAGTAGATAATTTCCTGATCTGAATGTCTTTCTTTAGTTTTCAGCAAAGACCTATCAATATTAGGTGTGTTACAAAAATAGAGAAAATTTAAGCATAATTTACTTTAATGAGCTTTCATATTTCTTGAACTTTGTCATCTGTCCATTAAAACTCTTCTAGTAAAATTCTCAACACGCAATGAATGATTATCTAAACATTTGAGAGCTTCTTCCTTAGTAAAACCTAAACACACACATACACACACACACAGAGATACAGGCAACAAACTTAAGAATTTAGCTTTCCAAACAATTTTTGGGTGCTGATCAGAGAAAAATAGTTCAATGAACAACCAGCCAACAAGCGAGTCAGCTTGGTCCAGCACACTTATATTTGCATCTATTGCCTGCAGTAAGATTAAGTATTTTTCCTTTTACTTTACCTTTCATATCTTTCTGGTTGTTTCCAGTTCTAAATTCAAACTCTCATTCAACTTTGTATTTTTTACCATTTGTTGCCCACAGTTAAATTCTTTCCCATATTCATTATTGTTCTGACTCTTTCATCAATATTTCCTAAGACACAGGAGACACTGAGACTATCTATATTTGAGGAAAATGAGAGAGAGAACACTTGCTCTACATCAGATCATTCTTTCAAATTTCTGGTTTATGGCTTAAGCACCAGGAATATAAAAAGTGAGTTCAGAATGCTCTAAGTGATAGCTGAAGCATTTCAAGAGGACTTTTGTCACTTATATTCTTGGTATCCCATATTCTTACTTCAAGGAAGAGAAGACAGAAACAGAAAGGGGACATTTATTTATAATTATCTATATATCAGACACTGGTCAAATTGTTTTATGTACATAGCCACATTTATTCTCACCTAATAATAGCATGGTCAAAAGCAAAAATAGTACCAAATAGGTAAAATATTTTTGCAAAAAAGCAATTTCTTCAATTATAAATAGATTCCACAAATTAGTATTTAAAAAGGACAACACAAATAAATAATGATCCAAAGGACCATTTTTATAAGAGTCAATTCTCTTTATCAAAATAATTAAAATTATGAAAAGATAATTTCATTCATATATAAGTACATGGAAATAAAAATTCCAATTAAATAAACATTTCATCTATTTTATACATAAAATGATCTTTTGATGAATGTGTGTTAATAAGTAGTGCTGGCAAAGGAGTGGGAAACAATCAAGCTTATATATTTTTGGTAGGGGTTTAAATGTATACAGTCTCTTACGGAGTGATTTCCAACATCTATAACATTGTAACTACACATAGAAATCAGGCCAATGATTCAATTTCCTGGAGATGCACTTTGATGTACTAAAACAATCATTGTGGCCAATGGTGATTTGAAGTATGTACCCAAGAAATATGTTCTCAAATCTAGTCCATTCCTGTTGGTGTAAACCCATTGTAAGTAAGGCCTTTTGATGAGGATATTTCATTTAAGTTGTGACCCACCTCATTCAAGATGGGTTTTAATCCTTTACTGGAGTCCTTTATAAAAGGAATGAATATATGTGTGTGTATGTGTGTGTGTGTGTGTGAAGAGAGAGAGAGAGAGAGCGAGAAAGCCATCAAAGGAAGAAGCTAAAATCAACCAAACCTTATAGAGAAGGGTAAGCCCAACAGTTGCTGCCATGTGCCTTGCCATGTGGT
This sequence comes from Cabassous unicinctus, assembly GCA_029593785.1. NCBI lineage: Eukaryota > Metazoa > Chordata > Mammalia > Cingulata > Chlamyphoridae > Cabassous > Cabassous unicinctus. Next base: position 4,875 of record JAQZBX010036520.1, read on the forward strand.
AGAGGAGTGAAGGATCACGGTCAACTGGTCTTTGGGAAAAAAGCATCGCACCAACAATGCCTTGATTTGGACGTTCTCTTGGTCTCACACTAAGTTACTAAATTCCCATTGTTTGAAGGCAACTCATTTCATGGTATCAGCTTGGAGTAGCCTAAGAAATTAAAACACAGCCCTTTCCATGGTACCAAAAGAAGGGGAACAACTCAAATGTGCATTAGAAAGGAATTCAATAAATCAGAGATGGTATTTTTATGCAAACATTGATAAAAGTGAAACATAAACATAGACAATGGTCTCTTAAATATATTGTAAAGTGAAAAATCTGAGGACAGATCTATATGCTTGGAATGATAAAAATTTTCCTTTAAAGCAGGATATTTTACATTACACCTGCTTTTTTAAATAAATGGATTGTATTTGGAACAATACCAAAGAAAGGCAAAATAGCTGTAATATCTGAGGAGGAAAACTACTATCTAAAAAGCATCGGAAAATGGAAGAAGACCTACTCTTTAAGATATGCCCTTCATTAATATTTGAAATTGTGTCATAATCATGCACTGCATTAAAAATAAAGATTTTTTAAATCTTCTCTTAGCTAATGATGTGATTACAAATTTCTGTGGCATATCACTGAGATCTCAATACTGTTTTCTTACATAAGTTGTAAGAATAGCATTATATGTAGGGAAATATTAATATCCAGGAACTTGGGTAAGCTGATAAATCAGATATACAGTTAGTTCTGGATCTCAGTGCTCTTAACCTCAAACAGCATTGTTTTTTCATTAACTATAGGCTCACTGCCATTTTTGAAAGTTTTTCAAATGTATTTCAAAACTCTTTTAGCAAAAAGAAATGAAAAATTGTTTGAAGTTACTATCAACTAAGTATTTAGATATAGATAGACAGATAGATAGATAGATAGATGATAGACAGACATGCACACAGATGTATAATTCATGTAATTGATATATAGTTGAATGACATGCTTTAAGAATCACATACATTAGAGTGAAGAAACACAAGGACACGGATTTCTGTCTATTTTTTTGCTGCTGAATTTATGCATCTAGAATAAAAGTAAGTAATTAATATTTGTTGAATGAATGAAAGGATTAAAGAAGATTTCCCATAGGTACAATTCTATAATGTCCCATGCTATTTTACATTCACTCTCTATTGAGGAGATGGAAAACCTGCAACCTACTATATCCATGACATAGCCATCACCCCCTTGAAATGTTTCCAGGAACACAAAAGTAGATTTTATTTCTATTGCTTGTCCCTTTAGCTACCAACTACAAATAGCCCTTACCTTATAGTGCTCATTTTCAACAAGAACTGACTTGTACATCTTTTATTTCCAGTTTCTCATTTTAGATTATAAATCAAACCTAGAAAAGTCTGTACATTTTATATCTTTCCACAGTGCCTTGTATATCTAAGATACTTACCATGGAGTTGAACAGACTGACTTTCTCCAAGTATTAACAAATTCAAATAAATAATTCCCCAATAAAAATCATACCAGCTTTATTGTAGATGTTAAAATGTTCAGCTGTTCTCTTTTATTCCCAAGGTAATTTGGAAGTCACTTAACTCAAATAAGAAGAAAAAATGCTCCTAAAATGCTGATTATTCTGGAAATAATTTCTGTTTGATCTCACAAAGAAACATAGGTTCTGACCTTCCTGCTAAATGGTTCACAATTTCATACCACACCTTCTGAAATCCACCATTATCCAAGATTTTAACTGGGAAATGCTTAATACAAAATATCTGGAACTGAGGAATATCATTCCCTATAGTGTCCCTTCTCTCCCAATTAAGAATCACAAGCCAGATGCGATAAAGAGCTCAATCTTCAATTTTTCTTCTTAGATTATGGGAAAATAAGTGGCGTATTTTTGCAATTGAAGTTGTTAATTGTGCCCTACATGACAATTTCTGACAAGAATAAAAAAATGCATGGCCACCCAGTGCATAGATCTTGGTTTCCAGTACCATTATAAAATAAAAGAAAACAGGACTCCTGGGAGATTTGCTTGATTTTAGAGCTGTAACAAGGAACGTAAAAGGTGAACAGGAGCATATTTTTATGCCATAAAATAAGGAAGAAATTTTAAAAAGCCATAAAACAGCAAACACAACACACACACACAATGATAAGGATATATTCATGGACATGGGAACTACTGGACAGAGGTTTCAGTGACCAATGCTGGAAAAATGTACAATAATATAAATAACACACTATTGGACTTTAAACCAACTTATCAATGAGTCCATACTGAAATGAATCTGTTTCATTAAAAAAAAATCATAATAGACAAATCTCCCCTTCAGAAAAATTCCAAATGATTTATGTAGATATTATACTCTCAAAGAGGTAAAGAATAACTTCACTCTTTATTATGGTACACACATAGGGACTTCCTTCCAAAGAATACAGTATGAAAAATGGAGGTTTGAGGGAGTAACTTTATAGTGGAGAAACCTGGCAAACACTACCTTAGCCAAGTTGATGAAGGTTAATATTACTAGTTTTTTAAGGATTATTTTTTGTCACTGTTGAAATTTTCTATTAAGTATGTATTTTCTTTCTTGTTAATTTATGCATTTTCAGTCATTATTTACTTATTTTTATTTTATATTTAATTTGTTGTTTGTTCTTACATTTGATACAAAAATTTATATCACTGCAAAAAAAAAAAAAGTAAATAGTGGCAGAAAGCAGATGTAGCTCAAGCAATTGGGCTCTTGCCTACCACATGGGAGGTCTTTGGTTCAGTACCAGGTGACTCCTAAAGAAGGCATTGAGATGGTGTGACTGGCACATGTGGCAAGCTGACACAACAAGAGACACAAATAGAAAAACACGATGGGAGACACAACAAAGCAGGGACCAGAGTTTCCCACTGCCTCTTAGAGAAGACAGGCAAGTCAGTGAGCTGACACAACTGACAAGCGTGGCAAGCTGATGCAACAAGATGACACAACAGTAGACACAGGAGGAAGAACATAAGGAGAGACACAGCAAAGCAGGGAATGGAAGTGGCAAAAGTGATTAGGAGCCTCCCTCCCACATCAGAGGTCTGGGGTTCAGTTCCCAGTGCCTCCTAAAGAAACAAAAATGAAGAGACACAGCAAGTGCTAACAATGAGTGGGTGGGAAGAAATAAGTAAAATAAATCCATAAAATAATAAATCTGAAAATGGAAACATTTCCCTGAAAACAAAAAAAAAGTGAATAGTGGGAAGCAGATGTAGCTCAGTGATTGAGCACCTGCTTCCCATGTATGAGGTTGTGGGTTCAATCCCCAGTACCTCCTAAAAAAATAATAATAATAATAAGAGCAGGAGACTAGGATTTGAAAAAAATAAAAATAAATAGTAAGGTCAACAGTATCTACCCTTGATATCATGTGATTAAATGGAACATTACCTTTGAGGTCTTATTCCAAAAAATCCATAATACCAATCTAATCATGAAAAAACAATCAATCAGGAAACCACAGTTGATTGATAATATGCAAAATATTTGTCCATTCCTCTTTATGATGTCAAGGTTATAAAAAACAAGCAAAGTCTGAGAAATTATCATGATCTAAAAGTGCCTAAAGAAGCACAATTGCTAAATGTAATATGGCATCTTGGATGGGATTCTGGTGTAGAAAAATGATGTTAGGCTAAAACAAAGGATATCTGAATAAATTGTTGATTTTAGTTGATAATAATATATGAGCATTTGTTAATTAGCTGTGACAAATGAACCATATTGATGTAAGATGATAATAGGAAATAATAGGGAAAACTGAGTGTGAAAAATATGAGAACACTCTAATAAATTTTCAATATTTTTGATATGTAAAATTATTCAAAAATAAAATATTTCTTTTAAAATCATGAACACATGGTAATATATGTGTAATTTAATGAATTTATCAAATACTCAATGAATACTAATTATATATAAAATTATGGTCTAAATGTCAGTATAAATATATTCTCTGAGACATTAGTTTGCAAAGAAGAAAATATTCCCTCTAATTTTCATCTATAATTTTAGTAACATAAACTAAGCAAAGGAGTGTAAAAAGGTACCTGGTATTTTTGATATACATAGTATGTGAACATGATTATAATAAAAAATCCACACGCTAACATTTAAATCTGCTCCACAATTCTTTTAATCATGACTATTTCCTTCAATATCTAAGTAAATTTAGGCTCAGAGATACTAAGCAATTTGTCTTAATCAAATAATTAGAGAATAACAATGGTGGTATTGAACTAATAGCTGTGTAAAACAAAAGTCCCAGGTTTTATACTATTATTTATTTAAATAATTAATAGATTATTTTAGACTAGCTTTAGGTTTTAAGAAAAATTGTGCAGAACATACAGAGTTCCTTATAACCGCTCTACAAGTTTTTCCTATAATTAACATCATGCATGAGTGTGGTACATTTGTTACAATTCATGAATAACTATCAATACTTTATTGTTAAATGAAGTCTATAGTTTACATTATGGTTGACTCTTTGTGTTGTATAGTTCTATTTGTTTTTACAAATGCATAAGCTCATAAATCCACCATTATGATATCATACCGAAGAGTTTCAGTGCCATAAAAATACCCTGTGCTCCACCTATTCACCCCCTATTTTATTTTAAATAATATAATTTGTGAGTATTATATGCATTTTCCTTACATATAGGATATTGGATTACTAACATTTTTTTTTAATTTTAATAATTACTGGTAGATAACATTAAATTCAATACTATAAAGTTATTCTGTGTATTCCAGTGAATTATGCTGCTGTTAAGACCTAGAAGAAATGCTATTTGAGATGTCTTGAAGGATTAGTTACATTCAACAAGATGAATAAAGATAAAAAGGCATTCCACAGAGAAGGAACAGAAAGAATATCCACACCTTCTCAATTCCTTATCAATGCTATCCTAGTCCATGTATTCAAAGACATCTCCTAATAGCTCTCTGCATCTTAAACCATATAGTCTCTTTCTTATCTATATTCTAGTAGGCATTTGTTTTGGGATGCCTTTTTTGTTACCTTTCTACCTGGTTCTTTATGATTTGATTTTTCTCCTTGTTCCCAATATTCCTGCCTAGAAATAGGCACAATTCCTCTTGGCCTTTAAGGTCCCTTGTCAGGAGCCAGCTCTGTCCTTATACAATACATATATTTCATTTTCCATTTACTCAATATCTGTAGAAGTTAGTTCTACATTCTCCTGTATCAAGCCCTGATACCCAGTTACCAGAACCAATAGTTCTCTGGTTCATAAAAGGAACAAGGATTAAATGAACCACTGATAACATCCAGAGAATCTCTACTGCTGATAAATATCCAATACTTAATTGGAAGGGAAGGGTCCACTCCAACAAACCTGATACCATAATTAATATCATGTATATCTCTTGATTTGTTTTTCACCCGAAATTGAATAACGATTCTATAATTCAGTACCAAACTCAACCTTATCCACAACACAGGGTTTTACTTTATCTTCCTCTTTTCCCTGCAGATGTTAGTCCTGCCCACTTTCATTCTCAGTACTAGATTTGAAGCTAAAACCAATCAATATTTATTGGTTCTCCCACTCATCATGGAGATGAATGACAACAGGAAAGTACCAAAGAATCTGACAGTATCATCTCTTTGAGGAATGGCAGTAATTTCAACATTAACTACTACAAATAAACTACTAAACAGAGCCTGATTGGAAATATAGCTAAAAAGGTGTTTGGAAATCAGATTATAAAAAGTGATGTGTGTCATGCCAAGGAATTTCAATCTCATTAAGCAGAACATAGAATATTATCAAGGCTTGTAAATGGGATGTAATATAGAGCATCAATTTAAAGTGGTGAAATGTACAAGAAGAAGAATAACTGGCACTTTTTTTAACTCCTAGGAAGCAAATATAAATCTGAACTGAGGCAGTTGAAAATAGAGAAAAAAAGGAAACAAAAAGAAAATCCTTTCTAAGGTTATTTAGGAATTAAAAGTCCTCTGGACATGGGGGTAATGAATTATATGTAAAATAAAATAAAATATTTTATTACAAAATGTCCTCTAAGTTTCTGGTTAGAGGAAATTTATATACAATTACAAGTATTCATTTTCAACATCCTGGATTTGAGTCAGGTAGAAAATTCCAACACATACTAAAACAGAAGGGAAAACTCAGAAATGTATTGATTTTTATACACATTTATAGTCTATTTCTTTAAAAAAAAAACAATTTATTGAAGTATATCATTCATACATGAACATACATAAACTATAAGTGTTCGGTAAGCATCATGATCTTACAAAACAAACACGCATAACATCATACAGGGCTCGCACACATCACCCCTCCCACAAACACCCTGCATTACTGTGAAACATTTGTTAAGAAATCACCAAAGAGCATCGTCAAAGTATGACCAATAACTATAGTCCGTATCTTCCTCCCCTACACAGTTTTTAAGGATTTATTTATTTATTTACTTTTATCCATTTTTACCCGCCGCCCCCCCCGCCATTTTTGCTGTTTCTGTGTCCATTTGCTGGGCAACTCTCTGTGTCCATTTCCTGCCCTCTCTTCTCATCCTTCGTCTCCTGTCTTCACTGGGATTCGATCCTCAGAATCTCTGATGTGGGAGAGAGGCATCCTACCACCTGTGCCACCTTAGTTCCTGGATTTTCGGCGCATCTCGTCTTGGTTCTTCATTGTGTCACTCTCCTGTAACGTTGTCATCTTGCTGTGTTGCTCGCAGGGCCTGGCGACTCACTCATGCATGGAGCCTGGCGGCTCAACCGCTTGTGGGGCCTGGCAGCTCATCCACAGATGGGGCCTGGTGGCTCACCTGCTCATGGGGCCTGATGGCTCACCCATGCATGGGGACTGATGGCTCACCTGCTCACAGGGCCTGGCAGCACACCCACGCATAGGACCTGACAGCTCACCTATGGTTGGGGCCTGACAGCTCCCCTGCACACAGGGCCTGGTGGCCCATGCACCTTCTATATTTTTCTTTTCTATATTTTTACCAGGATGTCCCAGGGGTCAAACCCAGTTCCCTCCAAATGGGAGATGGACACCCAACCACCCGAGCCACATCCCTTCCCCTACTATATCTCTTAAAGTTGACCAAGGATACTCAAATTACAGTCTTTTCCCATACAGGATGGTCATACAATAAATCAGGCTTAGTTTATTATGAGAGTTCTAAAAACCAGAGCTAGGGAGAAAAACTAGGTCTGGGGACATATGTGTGGTTTCTAATATAGTGAATGTTTAGCCTACCGTGATTATCACAAAATCAGAACAGCAAGAATATTTGGACTCAATTTCTTTTTAAGAAAGTTTAAAAGGCAATTCAAGAGAGAAAGTTATGTCTGTTTAACAAAAGCTGCTACAGCAATTAAACATGGATGTGTTAAAAATGACCTTATATTCCTTGAATGAAGGAAAGATTAATGATGAAAGAGAAAAGCAAAGTACTGAAGCATTTTACACTACATACAAAAATTAAGTAAAAATGAATTATAGATCTAAAAGTAAAAGCCAATAAAATACAAAACTTCTGTAAGAATGTGTATTAGTCAGCCAAAGGGGTGCTAATGTGAAATCCCAAAAATAGCTTGGTCTTTATAAAGGGTCTTTATTTGGCTAGAAGTCCACAGATACCAAGCCATTGAGCATTAAGTTTCTTCTCTCACCACAGTCCATTGCCACGTGTTAGAGCCAAACAGCTGCTGGCGTTTGCCAGGGTTCAGGCTTCTTGTGTTCCTCTCTTCCTGGAGATGTGTTTCTCTCTGGGCTTAGCTCTTCTGGTTCCTCCACAAGGTCAGCTGTAGACTATCAGGAGAATGGCTTGCTCCTCTTCTCCTGGGACCTTCTTTCCAACATCAAAACTGCTTCTCAAAAACTGCTATTCAGAACTGCTCTTTGTCTTGCCTTTTATATTTCATTCCCCACCCACCAAAGGGTGGGGTTCAATACCCTACTGACATGGCCCAGTCAACACCCTAATCATAACTTAATCATGCCCAGATTAACAGATTAGTTTACAAGCATGATCCAATTGTATTTTTGGAATTCATGATTACATCAAACTGCCCAACTGCAACACTCAACCCTCTGAATTTCAAAAATACATTACAATATTCAAAAAACCTTAAATCAGTAAAAATTCAAGTACAAAATCATATCATAGCCAGTTTAAAGAAATACAGTTTGTCTTCAGGCAAAATCCCGTCTGCTATAGACCTCTGAAACTTACAAAACCATTTAACTGCTTCCAATACACAATGGAAAGACAAAGGATAAATATTTTCATTATCATAAGGAGAAATTGGGATGTGAGACATGAATCATGGATCCTCTACAGTTCAGTAAACCTGCAGGGCATCCTCCATTCAATTTCAAAGTCTGAGAGTCATTCTTAAGATGATGGTTTCTTCTCCTTTGGGCCACATGGGAACCCACCCTTTCCACAGGCTTGCTCAATGGCCATTTTCTTGGTTCCACCCTCTTCAAGCATCTGGGTGTCAACCAAGCTCCAGATCTTCAAGAGTGTTGGGGTGATTGCCACACCTTACCCAATCTTCGGGTTAGAGTCTTAGCCCCACTAATACAGTGAGGTGAAGACAACATTCCCCCTATCTTTTGGCATACAGGTTCAACCCTCTCAGAACAACGAGTTTACCACCTGGCCTTCCCTAAAATTTGGCATACAGGTTCAACCCTCTCAGACCAATGGATTGACCACCTGGCCTTCTCTAATCCATGGGGGACAGGAACACCCCCCTCAGACCTATGGGGTATTGACCTTAACTGCCCTAATCTTTGAGGAATGTGCTCCACCCTCTTTGCACCCTGAGATGGCAAAATTCTCCCAGGACATTGGGTAAGGACATCCACCCTCTTCAACTGCTGGAGAAAACTCACCCTCTCTGCACCGTGGGGCATCAAAACTTTCTCAGAACATCGGGTAAGAATATCCACCCTCTTCAACTGCAGGGGCAAACTCATCCTCTCTGTACACATGGGTGGGGCTCCTCTCTTTACCCAAGGAGATGTCTTAAGTCCAGATCTCTGCTTCCATGGTTTTCTTCTTAAAGCTGATTCTCCTTTAATCTCTCCTTTCCATGTCCTCTTTTGTCCAAGCTGACAGTGGTTTTGTTCATACAGCTCTCTCGAAAACTTTGTTGGTTTAGCATGAAGGAAGCAGGGGTCCAAGCCATCAGACAGTAAGACTTTCCACAAGTCTTTCCGAGATAACTGCATCTTCAATTCTGATTTACAAGTTTCAGGTTTAGCTAAGTCTTCAAATGGGGCACTTTCATCTGGAAACTTGATTTCCAAAAACTTGGAAGTTCTGGAATCAGTTTCTGTTTTCTTTGTGCCCAAAATTTCAGTCCTTAGTGTATTTCGCTCATCTAGTGTTTTGCTATAAGCTGCAAGGAGAAGCCAAGCCACATTTTCCGAGTTTACCTTGTAAAGTTCTTCAGCTAAATGCTCTGGTTTGCAATTTTCAAATTCTGTCTTCCATATACCAGAAGTTAATCTTGCTAAGTTCTCTGCAACTTTAAAACATGGATCACCTTTCCTCCAGACTCCAATAATAGTTTCATCATTTACTTCTAAGGCATCATAGAAAGTCTCTTTAGTGTCCATATTACTATCAACAGTGTCTTCAAAGTGATCTAGGCCTTTTCCTTCAAGCATTTCACAATTCCTCCAAAAAAAATACCCCTTACCCATTTATAAAACTGTTCCAACATTTTGGTATATACAAAAGCACTTCCCCATGCCTCGGTACCAAATTCTGTATTAGTCAGCCAAAGGGGTGCTAATGTGAAATCCCAAAAATGGGTTGGTCTTTATAAAGGGTCTTTATTTGGCTAGAAGTCCACAGACACCAGGCCATAAAGCGTTAAGTTTCTTCTCTCACCACAGTCCATGGTCATGTGTTAGAGCAAGACAGCTGCTGGCGTTTGCCAGGGTTCAGACTTCTTGTGTTCCTCTCTTCCCGGAGATGTGTTTCTCTCTGGGCTTAGCTCTTCTGGTTCCTCCACAATGTCAGCTGTAGACTATCAGGTGAATGGCTTGCTCCTCTTCTCCTGGGACCTTCTTTCCAACATCAAAACTGCTTCTCAAAAACTGCTATTCAAAACTGCTCTTAGTCTTGCCTTTTATATTTGATTCCCCAGCCACCAAAGGGTGGGGTTCAACACCCTACTGACATGGCCCCATCAATGCCCTAATCATAACTTAATCATGCCCAGATTAACAGATCAGTTTACAAGCATGATGCAATTATATTTTTGGAATTCATAATTACATCAAACTGCCCAACTGCAACAGAATGTATAGATTAGATATGTTCACAGAATCAAATCTATAAGTGAAATTAATTGAATGATATGAAAATTAAGAATTTTTGAAAGAAACTATGGTAATTAAAAAAGAAAAATTCATAGAAAAGACACTTCGCCAAAGATATTTGGATGGAATATAAGAACATGAAAAGATGTTCAGAATCATTAGTCATTAAGGAAATATAAATTAAAACCTCAATGTGATGTCACTACAGACATAATAGAATATCTAAATTTAAGTAGCTTAATGATTCCTAGTGCTAGTGAGAATGGAGAAACACTGAAATTCTCATACACTGCTGATGAGAATATTACATTACACAACCACACTGAAAAAAAATTTACTAATAGAATACTACACAAATAATTCTGGAAAGGTCCTAGGTACTCAGTATTCTCTAATCTGATTGTAAATTGTCACTCTTTTGTACCACATTTTTTTTGAGTTTTTTTGTTTCTGGTACATAAGCATGTAATTTATTTTTGTAACTGAATCATGTTGTCAGTCACTATGCAGCTCTACCTACTATTAATTTTATTACTATCTAAATTTCTTTTCTGTGTGATCATACCATCTGCAAATGAGATGAGTAGCCTTACCTCTTATCCTTTCCTTTGTATAAAATTTGCATTGTCTCATTGTGCTGATTAGGGCCTGCCTTACAATATGGTGACCGCTTTTGTATCATTTTTTTTATTTTAAAGAAGATGTTCTAACTTAAGTCCTTCAGATAATGAATTATGTAATGTTTTAAATAAAGATATTTTTAGAGTTAAACAGTATCCAATCCTCTATTTACTTAATATAGGAAAAGTTTTGCTTTGAAATTTTGTAAGTACATTACATGATTTTTCTGAGTTATTTCAATAATTGATTTTTTACTTTAAATTTCTAATTTTACAGATAAAATTGATCAGTCTTATAGTAATAAACCTAGAACACCTGGGATAAATTTAACTTGATAATGAAGCATCAGTTTTTGCCAGTATTTTGTTAATTTTTAGAGTCTTAATTTTGGAAGAAAATGAACCAATAATTGAATTTCTTTCCTTGTAACTATAAAGTGGCAAAAAGAATTAAAAATATTTTGTTTTTCACTTTTCTAAGGAAGACTTTGTCTAAGAGAGGAATAATCTATTTTTGAAAATATGGTAAGTTTATATAAACCCATTTGTGGTTGGTATTTCCTATATGGGATTGTTTTAATCAGTACAGTTTCTTATTAGTTATATAGTATCAAACTTTTATAAATCTTTTCAAGTCACTTTTGGTAATAGTATATTACTAGAAACATAATTTTTGTCTACATTTTGAAAACTTAGTATTTAGTTGCTGATAATAATCTACAGTTTTCAATTTCTTTTGTAAAAATAAATTTCATTTTTAGAGCATAGTTAGATTTCAGAAAAATTGCACCAAAAGTAAAACTAGTTCCCATATACCACCTCCCTTAGTGCATACACACACACACACACACACACACACACTTAATTTCCCCTATTATTAACATCTTGCATCCTTGTGGTAATTTGTAACAATTGATGAACAAATATTATTGACACATTACTAATAACTAAATTCTATAGTTTCCATTAGGGTTCACTTCTTGTGCTGTAGAGTTCTGTTGGTTTTAACAAATGTGCAATACCATGAGTGAACCATTATAGTATCATACAGAATATTTTCATTACCTTAAAAATACCCTGTGGTTGACTTCTTAATCCCTCCTTCTGTTGTCATGAACCTGTGGCATCCATTGATTTTTTTTACTATGTCTATTGTTTTGCCTTTACCAGAATGCTATTTGGTTGGATTCAGGCAACACATTTCCTCCTCTTTCCAAACCCACAGCAAAGGCCCCTAGGGGAGTTCCTTGTGTTCAATTGACTGATGAAGAGAAAACTTGGCCTGGTTTACACACAGTTCTGCACTATATATAGATTCCACCTGATGTGGACAGACTGTTCTGGAATATTCCTGAACGATAATGGTAAGGTAAAAATCTTCCCACTGTGCAGAATTTTGAATATTTCACCTGGTTGTTCATTTTTCTTGAAAAGAAAGTGACAAGTGACTAATCAAATAATGATTCTTTTTGTAAGGCAGGCCTCATGCAAGGAATTCCTTCAGCTTTTCTTTATCTAGGAATGTTGGATAAATATATTCCTTATTTTTTAAAGATCATCTCACCAGATATAAAATTCTTGATTAGAAATTATTTTCTTTTAGCATTTTAAATATTTCACTCCATTGCCTATTTGGAACCATATTTTCTGATGAGAAATCGGTTATAATTCTTAGAGGGGCCCTTGTATGTGACTTGTGGCATTTTTCATTCATTTTCCAGAATTCTCTCTTTTTCTTTGGCATCCAACAGTTCAGTTATTATGTGTCTGGGCTTAGTTCTCTTCAAGCTTGGTTAATTTGGTGTTAATTGTGATTCTTGAATGTGTATTTTCATGTCTTTTGGTAAACTTGGGAATTTTTGCCATTATATCTTTGAATTTTCCTTCTGCCCCTTTATTTCTTTTCCTTCCTGAACTCTGATAATGTGTATATTGGTAAGCTTGATGATGCCCCAAAGGTCTCTTAAGTTTTTAACTGTTTAAAATTCTTTGTTCTTTCTATTCTTCATCCTGATTACTTTCATTTCTTATCATCATGCTCACTGATTATTTCTTCTTCTAGTGCCAAATGGCTGTTGAAACTCTCTGTGAAATTTTTAATTTCAGTTATTTTGGGCTTTTAACTACACTATCCAGTTTGTTTTTTCTTATAATTTCTCTCTTTATTTTCCTTCTTAATTTTTTCATTTATCATTTTCCTGATATTCTTTAATTCTTTCTCTGTGTTTAATTTAGTTCTTTGAGCATATTGAAAATTGTTTTTTTTTTTATGTCTCTATGTGACATATCTAAAGTCTTATCACCTTTGTTGAGAGTTTCTGATGTTTCATCTTGTTCCTTTGTATGGACATCATTCCCTGCTCCTTAATTTGTCTTGTAATATTTTGTTATACATGGTATATTTTAGTATTTAATATAAAAACTCTGGAATTTACTATTTTACTGTTTATTCCTTAAATTCTTTCCAGCTAGTTATATGACAGAGATGTACATCAGTGCCAGTAGCTAGCAAATCAATAACCCAAATGTAAAAACACCTTCACAGGCTCGGCAAAATGGCTGGAACTCTCATTGAGAGTTTAGCCCTCTTACCAAAAAGGGTAGCCTGAGGTGAAAATACATTGTCTTCTCTGTATTTTCTGAGCTTATGTCTTGTGATCATGCATTGTTGACTTAGGAATTTCCCCATTTAAAGGGGCACACATATTCTCTCTACTAACTGTGGAATAGACTTTCCCCCTTCCTGGTTGTTCTATTGTTTGTCTAGAAGTCAATAATAATTTGTCCCAGTTTGCTTCAATTTGATTGTTTTCAAAACTTCTTTAGCTTTATACAAGCTGCTCCTGTCTGCAAGGCAAGATCTTGGAATGGGAGCCAGAAAGGAGTATCCTGGATTAGTCTTTCAAGCTGTCTCCCAATAGTATGACAATGATATACATGCATGTACTACTCAGAGTTTTCTAGGGAAAGGAACCAACAAGAGATATCTGTAAACAGTATGAGATTTTATAAGATTATCTCATGTGACTGAGTAATGAGTCCATATTCCATAGGGCAAGCTGGAAGCCTAGGATCTCTGATGATGAAGGTCCTCAATGAGTTTCATAGGAGATCATGACTGTTTGAAGTAGAGATGAGAATTCTAGCCCTGAATGCTGAAATCACTTCTCATTTTAAGATCTTCAACTGATTGGATGAGAAGTCATTCATTGCTGAAGGGAATCTCCTCAGTTGATTGTAGATGTAATCAACCATAGATACAATCAACTCACTGATAATTAATGTCTAGGAAATTTCCTTGACAGCTTCTCCTGGAGAATCCATTGAAAACTTCATCAGAGTTCCCAGTTTACAGCCTACCTATGAAATTTGCACTTGCCCATCCCCACAGTCAAGTAATGCAACTCCTATAAGAATTTCTTAATATTTATATTATATTTATTCTGTCAGTTATATTTCCATAGAGATCCTTGGTTAATATAGTTAGTTATATAGGTAGTTGATTGGGTAGAAAATTCCATATTACCTTCTTTTTTCCCACATTGCAAAATGAACTTTAAATGTCTAGGAGGTGTTTGAAAATACGTCTTGATAAAATGTTAGAACCTTTATGTAAATAACTGAATATTTTTCTTTTTTTTATTGTAAGATTCCATTTATATGAAATGAAGAATATATAAATTGAGAGAGACAAAAAGCAGATTAGTGGTTTTCAGGGCAGGAGGTAGGAATGGGAAGTAACTGCTTAGTGGGTATGGTGTTTACTTTTGGAGTGCTGAGAATATATTGAAACTAGAAGGAGGTGGTGTTTGCAAACATTGTGAATTTACTAAATGCCACTGGACTGCACACATTAAAATGACTAATTTTATTTTAAATGTGTTTCACCTCAATTTACAAAAAGTAAGAGGAAAAAAATACCTTATCATTTGATACAGTAATTAGAACTTCTTTAAAGAATGTTTAATGGTGTCTATATAATTCCACATTTTACCCAACAAAGCTGCCTTACATTTGAACAGGTTGCACAAGTTACAGGTGAATCAGACTTTTAGTTTGTCAGGTAGTAAAATATGTGGTAAAGCAAAAATATTTCAATTGCTTGGAACTTGGACATATAAAAGCAGACAGGTAATCCAAAGCAAGAGAGTATCAATAAATAAACAAAAAAGGATATAAAATTACCTTATGTGACAAAGGAGGCAATATAATCTAATGGACTAGAGAATAATTATTTGATAAATAATTATAAAATATGTTAATTTGTATCTTTCTCTTATATCATACAATAAAATTTATCAAAATTCTCAAAGAATTAAGTGTCAAAGTGCTAAACTATAAAAAAATTGAAAGTAAAGGAGAATGTTTTTCAAAATTAAGTTTTATGGCAATTTCTAAGCTTAAAATCTAATCACAAAATCATATTGAATAAGTTGTTTGATATAATTTCTCTTTTGCATTTTTTATTTCAGAAAAGGAAAATCTATGGAGACTAGAACAAATGTATTTACATATTACCTTGTAATGGTTATAACTTTCTTTTTTTAATATAATTTTTATTTTATATTTTTAAAAGATACTTAGATTACATAAATGTTATACAAAAAATATAGGGATTCCCAAATGCCCCACCTCCCACAACTCCCACAACCTCCCACATAGACACCCTTCATTAGTGTGGCACATCACCTGCAATGGATAAACACATCCTGGGGCTTTGCCATTAAGTATGGACCATAGTTCACATTGTAGACCACACTCTCTCCCACACAGTTCTGCATGTGATATGATGATATGAAATGGCCTATATCTGTCGTTGCAATGTCACTCAGGACAAATTCCAAGTCCCAAAAAAGCCCCTGTATTACAACTGCTTTTCCCTCTCCCTGCCCCAGAGTGTCCAGTGGTCACTGGCTCCACATTAATGTTGTAATTTCTTCCATCGCTTGAATCACAATATATCTATAATAGAATATCAGTAAGTCTACTTGAGTCCATAGTTCTTCCCCCAATCCTGAGGAGTCTGGGATGGTGATGTTCACTCCACCTCCAATTGGGAAGGGCCTTATATCCCATGGATAAGATGGATGGAATTATCCTGCCTGCAGCTGCAGACTCCCTCCATTCCCTGGGATGGCTGTTGTCCATCATCATCTCTGTACCAGTTATCCTGAGTGAATCCATTGAGCTGTAGAGTAGGAGTTGCAGCACCACCAAGATTCTGGGCCCAGCTGGCACATGGACAGCCTAAATACTCAAGTGTCTGGATACACACCTACAAACTCCAGCACAACATATAGGTTTGACTAGAAGGGACAGAGGAACCATGTGCAGGGAAGACATATTTGAGTCAAACTCTGTCACTCTCTGGAGCACAAATTCCAAAGTAGGGCCCACTGACAAGGCACCAAAGTCTGGACCTGTCTGCCATGACATAATACCTGGGTGTCTCCAGAGCCCTCAGGAGCCCCTCTTTTTGGGGTGATATCCTCTTTGGAAGTCTATGAGGTCCTACTGAGATGTGCATAAGCATTACCTCTGGGATGACCTCCCAATTCACTTTGAAGTCTTTTAGCCATATGAACTCATTTATCTTTATCTTTTACCCCTTTTAATTGAGGTCTTTTTCTAGTTGAATTGCCAGTTGGCATCTGGTAGTAATCCCTTAGTGCCGGGGAGGCTCATCCCTGGGAGTCATGTCCTGTGCGGGGAGGAAGGTATTGCATTCATATGCTGAGTTTGGCTTAGAGAGAGGCCACATTTGAGCAACAAGGAGGCTCTCCAGAGGCAACCCTTAGGCACTGCATAATAATAGGTTAAGTTTCAATTTCAAGAGCAAAGTCTCATAAGTCTAGTCATCCATAACAATGGCCCATCAGTGGCTCATCCTCCTTTGACAGACACTACCTCAGCACTTGGGGGACTGTTGCTGCTCCCTTAGAGAATGTGGCAGAGCTCTCCAGGATGAGAATTCAGTATTCTCTCATTTATTGAGTGATTTTTCATGCACTGTGACAATGCCCCATGAACATTTGAACAATTTTATATACCTTATATGTATATTCAGGTGAATTTCCTCCCATCCAACCCTCTTCCCTGACACCTCTCACCAATGATCCTCTCCCACCCCAGTTGTACCACTTCTGTAATCCAAAGCTTCTGTAAAGATGAAGCCAATACAATAGCCAAGTAAAATTAATAGGAAAATGAAATAATAATGATAAGTTTAATTGTAAGAGATAAAATACATGAAAACTTAAAAAAAAAACTAAAAATAAAATAAAATTAAAAGATTGGATATTTTAAAAAAATGAAAAATATTTTAAATATTAATAAAAAATAAATAAAATCAAATAAAATTTTTTTGGCATTTTGCCTTTTATCACGGCAATATCTGGTGTCCAGTCTGTACCATGGCACCTTCCCCCACTCATTCCATATTGTCTCACTATTTTTCATTTTGTTTCAAAGCAGTTTTAGGTCACAGCAAAGTCACACACAGAATACAAAAGTCTCTCATATAACCAAACTCTTCCCCTTTTTCTCACCCCATATTAATACTTTTTTATATGTGGATGGTAGTATTGATATAACTGATATAGAAATAGTGAAACATAGCTACTAAACATTGTCAATGGTTTACAGTATGGTTTACATTTTAGACAGCACACTTTTATAAATTTTGATCATATTTACCATGTCCTGTGCCCATCACTTTAAGGTAATGAAGAACATTTCCACTGCCTACTACATACCCCTGTTTGATCTATTCTGTTCCTCCCTCTCCATCCCCCCGGGGTCCATGATGTACCCCTGGCTTGACTCATTGGATGGCAAGATTCATAGTTGCATGCAATAAGAGGTTTTGACACACTGGTTTGTCCTCCCCTACTAGGAACTGCCCTTGCCCATGAGAAACCCCTGCTTGTCTATTTCTGAATGAATTGGTCCTCCCAAAGATGGGAGTCCAACTCCTTCTTGCTCATTATGTGGGTTTCCGCCAACTTATACAACACGTTATGACAAAATGAAAACTCACACACTCCCAAGAAGCCTGCTCCAGGTGCAACCTGTCACAAATGCCCCCCTAAACAACACCAAAAACCCTTCTTTGTCATATTGCCATAAGAGCATTCCCACCTCTGTTCTTTCAACTTCATACCTACAAATCCCAATTGTTCACCTGGTCCCTCTCCCAACTCTCCCCCCAGTATCCTGGGTATTCTAACCCATGCTTCCAAGTCTACCCACCTGCAACCTGGCAAAACCCAATCCAATAATATCACTTTCCCCTTCTCCTATCCCTTCAATACACAGCTACACAATATCACTTTACCAGAGATTACGTCAGTATGGGTAATGTTTCACAACCTTCTCTTCTCTTTCTCTTTCTTGTAAACCTATCCTTCAGACAATAGCTCTCTGAGACTGCTCAATTTCCTTAATTTATATCATTGATGTCATGTATTGTTCATCTTTCAATGCGTGGTTTGCTTCATTCAAAATAAAGTCTTCAAGATTCATCCATGTTATCCTGTGTGTTAACTCTTTATTCCTTCTTACAGCTGAATAATATTCCATTTTATGTAAGTACCACATTTTGTTTATCCATTCATCTGTCGATGGGCACCTGGGTTGATTCCAACTTTTGGCAACAGTGACAATGCTGTTATAAACATTGGTGTGCATATATCTGTTTGTGTCTTTGCTTTCAATTCTTCTGGGATTATAACACAGTGGATTCACTAGATCATACAGAAGATCTATAATTAGGTTTTTGATGAACCACCATACTATCCTCCACAGTGGCTGGACCATTCCACAATTCCACCAGCAGTAGGTGAGGGTTCCCATTCCTCCACATGCTCTCCAACACTTATAGTCTGCTGTTTTTTTAATAGTTGCCATTCTAATGGGTGTAAGATGGTACCTCACTGTAGTTTTGATTTGCATTTCCCTATTAACTAGTGATGTCAAGCATCTTTTCATGTGCTTTATAACCATTTGTATGTTTTCCTTGGAGAATTGTCTCTTCAGGTCACTTGCCCATTTTTTAAATGGGTTGTTTGTCTTTTTATTTTTGAGCTGTAGGATTTCTTTGTATATGCAGGAAATTAGGCTCCTATCAGATATGTGGTTGCCACATCTTTTCTCCCATATGGTAGACTGCATTTTAACTTTCTTGATAAGATCCTTTGAGGTACAAAAGTTTTTAATTTTGAGGAGATCCAATTTATCTAT
>JAQZBX010036521.1:0-24149 GCA_029593785.1 Cabassous unicinctus
CTGCCGACGCAGGCAGCAGAAGAGTGAGCCGTCAGTCAGGGTCAACTGAAACTAAGCAACAGGGGCTTTGGGGGCGCAGGAGAGATTGCTATGGGCCCCCACCTTGACGAATCAAGGACTGGACAGAATAGACTTACTGAGGGGCTGAAGCTGATTTGGACAACGCGAGGGGTGGGCTGTAGCAGCCAGGTTAAAGCTTTGCCACACGCACGCACATACAGACGGCGCCCAAACGTGCCACCCACGCCCGTTTCTTCCCGAGGGCGTGCCCCGGCCACAGGAGCTGCTCAGCCCTTGAATGAGGCCAGAAACGCTGAGTGTCAAAGCCCCAGAAGGCCCTCCGACAGTGGGGCATGGTGGGTGCGGCAGACACACGCCCCGGCACTGCTGCCCCGCAGTGGGCAGCTCAGCGCCTTGCGGGGTCTCGCAGAGAACCCCAGGAGGCGGAGCCCCGCGACAGGCGGAAACTGCTCATGGAAATGAGCCCGTTGTTCCTCCCTTCCCGCCTCGCCTCCCCTTCCTTGTGGGGTGTCCTAGGATCCCCTCCAAAAGTAATGACTTTTGGAGGCTGCCTTGGAGGTAGCCAAAGACCTTCCAGAACACCCCACAGGCTGCCGGCGGAAGGAAGGTGCTAGTGGTGTCAGGAGAGGGAAGGAAGAGGGAGACGGGTCCCCGGGTATCGGTTTCCAGAACTCACTACGGGGTAAAGCGAGACCTCCACTCACGGCCCACTAGCCTAGCACGCCACGAGACGAGACCACGGAGCTGGGCACGGAGCTTGAGCACAGCAGTTAGCTAGACTTTGCTAAGAAGTGAAATATCCAGGATGCAGCTAAACTAGATGAGACGCGGGGAAAACAGGGATTAAACCAGGACGTTCCCAGGCAAATCCATAGCCAGCCCATCGCTCAGCGCCGACGCCATTCCTTCTGCTCAGCTGGAAGCGTTGCCTTCCTCTCCCTCTCCACCACACCCACCCTGGCCCTAGCCTCCACCACCATCCGGCTCTCGTCCAGGGGTCCCTGAACCTGCTTACCAATCTGCCCTCACTTTGCATCCGGGGGAGTTTACCGATTGGTACGGGGCTATGGCCCCTCCCCATCCCACAGCTCCAGGGCGAGCTGAGCCCGCCCCAGCCTGGGTCTCCTTCTGACCTTGGCCCTGGGGCTGCAGAGCTGGTGATTACCCTGCATCTCACCTGTGCTTCCGTCTGGTGGGAACTCAGGCCCTTGGGCCTCCAGGACCTGGTGGCCCTGCCCCAGGCAGCACAGCAGCCCCAGCCCCCTCGCGGCCCACACCCTCTGCGCCAGCCTCTCTGCCTCCTCAGAGCCCCGGAATCTCCGCTGAGCTGATGCCGACCTCCCTGCCTCCAAGGCTGTGATCCCCACTCCCTGTCGCACTAGCTCCTTGTCGTCCTCCGACACCCTGACCCAAGCGGCTCCTTGTCTGGGAAGCGCTCCCTGACCCCGGGTGAGTTCTGGCCCCGGTGCATCTTCCCGCAGTACCGGGCACCCAGCCCTCCCAGCCCTCTCCCTCCTCCTCTAGATGGCCAGCTTCCCTGGGGCAGCCTTTTTGTTTGGTTTTCTGGCCGGCATGTCCTAGGCACTATTTGTTAATTAAACGAATGAATGAACAAGTGAATGAAATAATGGCTCACTGGGCCGGGAGCTCCTCAGCAGCCTTCCAGCCCAATTACGGTAAGCAGTGTGCACCAGGAGCTCGGGCTCTGCCGTGACCCTGCACTCTCAGGAATGCTTTGGCAGCACAAAGAATTCTGCCTAAAACCCCGACTGGACTGCTTATCTTATAGGATTGCAAAAACCCTGGAACTCGCTTTAATCCTAAGTGTCCATTTAGAGAACATCGGGATGAACTCACTGATACCTAATCAGGAACAGATGCTGGGAAGGGCGTGAGCGGACTGTTCTGAAGCGTATGGGCTGTGTCTTCATGATCATGTTGAAAGTTCTTCCCAGGCAGGTCTGGGCTCGCTGGGTGCAGAGGCCGTAGCTGGGGGGGCTGTGAGCACGTCTCCAAACGGTCGGCTGCTGTGCTCGGGGTCCGTTTCTCCTCTGGGCCCTCAGCCAGGCCCCCAGGGGGGTTCTTAGGTGTGGGGCACCTCCCTGAGCCCCCACACCCCAGCCGCTGGCCCATTTTCCCCGACTCAGAGAACTCCTACAGAATTTCACACAAGTTAGCAACTTGTTCTCCACTTACTCACCCAGCACTTACTGTGCTGGAGCTGGGGGCGGGGTGACAAGAGGGCAGGGGGCTGGGAAGGTGGGCCGCAAAGGCACTCGGGGCACTGGAGCAGTGCCGTGGGCCATCTCACTACCGTTACCTCTTTTGTGGAGTCAGCGCACATTTGTACTGTGCCTAGCACATATTAGGCACCCAAGGTTTGTGACCTTGTTATGCACCCACTGTATGCCAGGCTCTGGGCTCAATAAATGATAGTCCTTTTGAGGATGATCCAGGGGTCACATTTCTAACCACAGAAAGATTCTGGTTTTTGCTCGGGTTATAATGAAGCCCCAGTGTAGCAAGCAGAATGATAAAAACGAGGAAGAATCAGGAAACAGTATGTAGGGAGAAAAGTCACTGCCTGGAACAACAAAAGAGGCAGGCACGATTTTTGCAGCACTCTTGAAAAGAAGCAATGAGACACAAGCACCCTTCTAGAAAGGTCCTTCCAGTGGGTTCCCGAAGCAGGGGAGCAGTTGGAGAGCCTCGGCCACCCAGGTGCACACGGATCATGGCAGGACGGCGTGGTACTCACAGAAGCACGATGACAAGACGTGCCATGGCTTCCCTGGGCTCCTCTGGTCGGTGGTTGTCCTGCTGGGCCACATGCTCTTCCTCTGTGGGCTCGTGGATTCCGGCCAACAATCCCGTAAGTAGGTGCCACTGGCATCCCGGTATTACAGAGGGGAGGCTGTTGGGGGTGGGTACTGACCCAGGAACCCAGGGGGTGCAGTCGAGCTTTGGCTCCAAGCTGCGGCCCCCACACCACTCACAAGGAAGGAAGGAGTCCCGATCAGGGCAGACACCTGTCTTTGGCGACCTCGGCTAAAGGGGCACCCACAGTCTTTGGTGAAAAGGAGCCACTCCCTGTCCCTCTGAATGGCCGAGAAGGTACTGCCCACAGTTCTTAGACTAGAGCACAGGTGCCCCTCCAAACTCCTGATGCAAAGACCCCCTCCTTCCAGGTCTCTGCCAGGATAGACCCTTCCTCGCCACGTCACCCCATCTTACGAGGAAGGCACAGGGTCCAGGAGGGGGTCTGGCTTTAGGCAGCAGAGCTTGGATTTGAACCCAAGGACAGAGGTCTCTGCACCTTCTCACTCCTCAGAGCTCTTCCAGGATGTCTGTCTCGTGGCTTCTTTCCTTTGGGGGTGACTCTGATGGGACAGAGTGGGTGCCCTGCATCATGTATTTACCCTCTTCACAGCTGGACTGTGAAGCCACTGAGGGCAGGCCCTCAATGGGGTCCCTCCATTTACCACCGAGTGAGGAGCCGAGGAGGTATTCAACAGAGACTTCGTGATCATCAGAGAAGGCGTCTAGAACGGGGCATCAAGGGAGGCGTGCTCCCTTGCAGCAGGAATGGCAACCCAGAGGCAGTGGCTACCCAGGGCTCTGTGTTAAGAAGGATTCTGAGGCTCTGTCTGGGCTCAGGGGCCACTCAGCAGTGTCTTCCATGGCCCCAGGCCTGTGGGCAGCACCAGTGCCAAGCCCCCACCAGCCTGGTCAAGCAGCAACTCCCGTCTCTGTCCGAGTGCCCACCTTCTGCTTCCCTGACCCCCCGGGTCGTGGTGAAATGCAGGAGGGGCAGCTGGTGGGTGGGGGAAACAGGAGGGTTTGCTCACCGACAAAGTCCAGCCAAAGGGACAACTCAGACTTGGTGGAATATTCCACGTTCCGCTCATCTAGCCCTGGAATGAAAGATAGGAGACCAGCGTCCTGAAGGCCTACGGGAGATGTCCCCAGGATACTGAAAATCTGACCATAAAATCAATACAAAATGGCTGAGATCATAGATGGTTAAAATCCCCCCAAAGCAAGCGCTGCAGGGCAAGCTAAGAGGACCGGGACAGAGTGGCCGCCTCATCAGCAGAGGGGCGACTCCGTTCTGTGTGAGGGCTCACTTCCCAGGCCCCTGTGGCCAGGTGGGACCACATGCTGGTCCTCAGCACAGGAAGGAAGGAGGAAGGGGTGTGGGCACTTCCCGGAAGAGGGGTTGGCGCGGGTGTGGATGCCACCAGGATCCCTCTGTACGGGGGTCTCCGGAAGCCCTGGGGTGGGGCCGCTGGATGAAGGGGGCCTGGCCTCCCAAGTGGCCATGTGGAGGACAAGCCCCTGGCCCCGAGCAGCTGCGCGGGGCCCCGCCTGAGCAGGCCTCGGTCTTCTCTCGAGGTGTCCACCATGATTTCGCAGCCCAGCTGCCAAATGCCTCGCGGTGACGGCATTCCCATATCTGACGAAAGGACACGGCGTCAAGGGAGCCGAGAGCCATCCCGTCTGACTGACAGAGACGAAGGACAAAGAGGAGAAACACCACGTTGGAGGGGGGGAAACGGACATCCTTGCCCAGTGATGCCGGGGGCGGGGGCCGCCTTGCTTTTCCCGAGGCCAGCGTGGCCATAGGGAGCACAAGAGGGGGCCGCCGAAGCCATCCTCGGAAACCGCAAGACAGGTACAGGAAAGTGCACTGAGCACCGCTCGATGGACAAAGTCCCGGAATCGCCTGCGTGTTTCTCACAGGCAGAGGCAGGAGGGAGCGTGTGCTGTGTCCGAGGCTGGAGCCTCTCTGTGCTGTCACGGCCATGCCAGGGCCTCTGGGAACGCCTGATTCAGCCCTGTCCGTTGTCCCTCCCCACAGAGGCAGGGAGACACGCGTGGAGAGGGCCAGGTGAGGACGCGTGCTCACAGCCTTGCTTTCTGGGCTTCAGTTCGATGCCATCTGGTGCGAGCTCCAGCAAAGCAGGCTGGGACCTGAATCTGGAGGTGTCACCCCGCTCTGGCCGGCCCTGGGGTGCTGAAATCCAGTGCAGAGACCGGCTCACAGGCCCAGAAAAGACAAACAGAGCAAGACCCCAGACCCACGAGGACACCGGGCTTGGCTTCCAGACCTCCCCAGAGAGGGGGCCTGAGAGGGGCAAGCGACCAGCCCCTCTCACACCTGTCCCAGCGACTCACCTGCACTTGGGCCCACGGGGAAAGGGGGGAGCAGAGGCAGAGTGGGGCAGGAAGGTGCTGAGAGCTCTCCGCCATAGAGCACTATGATGCCCTCGCTGGGCTGCGCCCTCCCCTCGCTGAGCCGCGACCCCCCTCTGGACAATGAGATGGGCAGAGGTCTCTCCGTGCCCCCTGCCCAGTCCCGAGAACCCCATGATTTCATGAGTCCACGGTTATTATCCCGTGAATGCTCCAGCCCGCAGGACCACGAACCGAGAAGTTTAATTCCAGAGCGGAGGAGGTACGTGGAGACGTGCCGGGCATGCCCACCACACCGGCCACACGTGGGCGCTCTGCTGAAGCCCCCCCCACCTTACACGGAAAGCGCACATCTGAAGACCTCCCCGGGCGCGTGGCATGCGTCTGGTTCTGCGCCCTGGGGCCGGTGGAGTTTCATGAGGCCTCAGTTCATTCATTCCTGAGACCACGGCATCTCCCCCGCTTGGAAGCTGCCAAGGTGCTTGACCAGCTCCGGGCGTGCTGTCTACTGCTAGGAGACGCGGTCACGCTCCGTCGCCAGCAGGCAGGCCACAGCCCCTGGGCCGAGGGCCGAGGAGGCAGCAAGGCGGCACAGGGCGTGGGCTCAGGGCCCAGGGGTGGACTCGAGTCGTGCCTCGGCCTCTTCCTGCTCCTAAGACCCTCGGCATGTCCCCCAGCCCCCTTGGGCCCCAGGTGCAGGGGTGAAGGACTCGGCAGCCGGCGGCGTCCCTGCTCTCAGCACCCCAGCCAGCGCCCCTCCTGGGCTTTCTCTGCAGCAGCCTTGAGCTCAGCCCGCCACGCAGAGAAGGCCAGCAGGCCTGGCGGTTAACACCCCTGGAAGCCCCCAGGGGCACCTGCCCCTGCTCACCTGCTCGGGCTTCTTTGCTTCCTCGGCCTCGTTTCCCCATTTCCCTGTCAGCGCCTCCTGGAGAGTTCATCCCCCAAATAAGCTACTTGCACGCAAGTCCTGGTCTCAAGACTGCCCCAGAGGGACCTCATCCTGGGATGGTCACGCCAGATGCTCCGACGGGTTCCGGAGTCTTCTTCTTAAAGACACAGATGGGAAAATGTTTTAAGCTCTCCAAGCCAAGAGACAAAACTGAAGATATCATGTAGCTACTTATTTAACCAACTAAAATGTACCCCTTGAAAAACTCGTAAAAACGAGTGGCAGGCCAGCTCCCTGCTGTACCAGATCACCCCCAAACCCTGGCGGCTGAGGAAAGTAAAGCAATGTCTTGCTTATACAAAGTCCTGTTAGACTGGCAGTGGGGGCAAGAGTGTCCCAGACCCGGCCGCCATTAGGGGACGTGGGCAGACGGAGCCTGGGATGTCCAAGCTCCACTTCCACCCACCTTCCGCTGCCCAGCCCCTGGGGCGTGGCTCCCCAGGCGCCAGGTGGGGCGGAGCGTTGGGAAATGCCCTCGCTGGGCAAAGCTGGTTCCCAGCAACCACCAAACGCTGTGGAGGGAGAGGGTGGGCTGGGGCGGGCACCGGCCGAATCCTTCCCAGACGGGGGTCAAGCAGAGACATCGCGGCTGACGGGCCAAGCAGCACCCGGATGCTCTCGACTTCCTGTGCCACGCTTGATACCACACAGACAAAAGGGTCCAGCACACGTACCTTTGAAATAAAAATGAAATAAACACTCTCCCACCCACCACCCAGGTTAAGAAAGGAAGGTTTACCAACAGCTTCGAAACCCTGCGTCCCCTCGGTGGCATTTCCCTCCCCCTCCGCGGGGGTGAGCACTCTCTCTCTCCAGCTTCGTGTACCGGGTCCCTCCTTTTCGACATTTTACTGCCTCGGCCCTGTTTGGCATTGCCTGTCTTTGAGCTTTGTATGAATGGCCTCCACATCTTGCATTCGTCTGCTGTTCACCGTTTTCCGCGCACCGTCTGGCGTTCGCCGGCATTTTGGCATGTCCTGTTGATGCGAACACCCCGTGATCCATCTATCCACTCTCCTGCCGATGGCAGCTGTGGCGTTTCACAAACAAGGCTGCTATGAACGCGACTGCACCCACCTGTGGGGCCTCGGTCAGGGTTCCCCAGGAGGGTAGCTGCCAGGTCGTAGGAGGTGTGTGTTTTCCACTTCAACAGACAAGATCAAGTGGGCAGGGCTGCCACGCCCATCGCCCAGCCATGCCCGAGTCAGCCCTGCGCCACGGAGCCTGGGCGTCCACCTCCTTCCTGGCGCTCATGACGGTCCTGAGGGAGGCGGCCAGGGTCCTTGTTCCCATGGAACAGATAAGCGCGAGGCCAGCGGAGCAGCTTTCCCAGGCCCCAGGGCAGGTCACAAGTGGGGCATCTGCCCTGAAAGGAAATGTGCTTCTCCTGTTGTCTCTCCAGTTGATCTCAAGGTCGACCCCCGGGGGCCCAGGGCCTGCTCAGCACTCACCAGGCGCTGTGGGAGAAAAACGCCAACTGCATGGCGAGGCCACAGCTTTCCCGTGAGCCCAGGGACCAGGTCAAGTGGGGACCCGATACTCTCTCGAGGTCGCTGGGAGGGGGCAAGGCAGGGGTCTCCAAGGGCTTCGTGGTATGTAATTGAACTTAGTTCCTTTTCCCAGGTGCAAGTTTCCAGCCTCCACACTCACACGTGTGTGGCCCTCCCTGCAGGAGGCTCACCTGCTCAGAGGTCGCACAGGTGCACCCCTCGGGCCACGCCCTGTGTAGCATCCCCCACGTGCCTCTGCCTCCATCGCGTGACAGCCTGTCGCCTGCTCTTCTCCTGCAGCTTTCCCTGAGTCTCCTCGGCCTCCTGAGCCCCCAGCCATGTGGACGAAGGCCCGCCCTGACCCCACTTAGCCCATCTAAACAGGATCTTGGGAGAGCCTATCCACAAACGAGGCCACACATGACAAGTAATGACAGCGCCTTCAAAGGTCCTGTTTACAAATGGTGCACACACAGGAATACAGAGTGAGACTTGAACGTGTCTTTGTGGGGGGCAGGATTCGATCCCCAGCAGTGGCCAGGCAGGGAGGGGGCAGGTAAGTACCCGTCTCCCTTGTGTCTTCCCTTTGATCTTCTACCAGCGCTTCTCACCAGACAAACCCAACAGGAAGTCAGAGAGCCAAGGGAGCCCAATGAATGCCCCCCTTCAGGTCAGCCTCTCAGGCCAGGGGCCAGGACAGGCAGGGTGGAGAATGGGTCAGGTGGCAGATGTCTCATTGTGGCAGGCAGAGTTCAAGATGGACCCCAGTTATGCCCACCTCCTACAGCTCCTGCCCTCGGCCAGCCCCCTCCTGAGTGGGGTGGGTCCTAGGAGGCGCTTCACCAATAGAACACGGCATGTGACCGCGCTGCGTGGCACTCAAATCCCTCTCTTGCTGAGGATCCCTCCCTTGCTGGCTTTGATGAAGCCAGTGCCACACTGGGGAGGCCCATGTGGCCAGAAGCTGAGGACAGCCTCCGCCTAACAACAAGCAAGGAACGGAGAGGAGACTTCAGCCCTCAGCCCCACAACCACAAGGAACTGGATTCTGACAACAGCCGTGTGCGCTCCACGGCAGCCCCTTCCCTGGTCAAGCCTGCAGGTCTCAGCCAAAACCATCCTGGCAGCCTTTGAGGCCCTGAAACAGAGACCCCCAGCTCAGCTGTGGCCACACTCCCAACCCACAGAAACTGCTAGAAGGCAAGCGGGTGTTGTCTACGCACTACCAGATAACCAGTGTGTAATTTGGTAACCAGAAGTGGGGTCTGTCATAACAACTGCCTAGAAGTGTGGGCGTGGCTTTGGAACTGCGCGGTGGGCAGAGACTGGAAGAATTTTGAGGAGCATGATAGAGAAATCCTAAATCACCTTGAACAGTCTATTAGCAGAAATCCAGACTTTAAGATTACTGCCGTAGGGGCTTCGAAGGAAGGGTGGGGCATGTTGGAAAATGGAAGAAGGGGGAACGGATGTGGTAGCGGAAAGTTTAGCAGAATCGTAACCTGCAGGTACGTGGAAAGCAGAACGTGTAAATAGCGAGCTTCGTTATTTAGGTAAGCAGTCTTCCAAGCAAAATGCTGACGATGCTGCTTGGCTTCTTCTTGCCGCTGATAGTAAAATTAAGGAGAGAAAGACAAATGGAGGTGAGAACCGTTAAACAAAAAAGGAACCTGAGTTGATGATTTTGAAAATTCTCAGCCTCAGCGGAAAGCACTGCCCTGGAGGAGGAGGAAGAGAAGAGAAAGAGACCTTAGGCTTCCTCGGCCTAGCGGCCCTTTCGGTACAGGGGAGAAGGCGCCGCGACTGCCGTTCTTCAGAACGCCATCTCAGTGGCTACGTGCAGACCAACTGGAAGAGGCTTGGAAAAGGTGTAAACAGAGCAGAGAGACAGACTAAGAAGTGAGCAAATAAAGCAGCCCCTGAAATCAACAGGGTAATTGAAGAAGCAACAGAATTTACCAGACAGAACCTTGTGCTGTCCAGGGGATCTGTGGGCGCTTTTTGCTCAGCCTTGCATCTTAAGGACGTGAACGGTCTTAGTGGATTCAACAGTGAAGACAACAGTGCTGGCAACAAGGTGGTCTCTCAACAGTTCACGCCCCCAGATCCTCCAGGGAGAGGAAGACAACCCGCTGGACCATACTGAGCTCACAGCTTAGCATTTTGCCTTCAGAAGTTTGACAAACTAGTATCTGTAATAAAAATACCCTGTATGGTATGTGTGTAATAGTATTCCTGAGCAAAATATGGCTTACTTTTCGTCATTTTTAGAAAATATGCATTTGTTTGGAAATTAGCTTGTAAAAGTATTTTTGGATATAGATATGGAGAGAGAAAAAATCTGTTTGTTGGACTTATTCCCCAATAAAATGTTGCCTTCTCTTTATTTAAATAAGATGTTCTTCAATGTGCTTTTGTATCATAGTGCCAATAATGAATAATTTGTATTATAGCTTCAACATTAGGGCTGACTTTTTGTAAGAAATGTTTGCAATAAACTGAAAGATTGCAATGTCCTTTTGTGGGAGGATTTAGAAATAATAGAATTATTAAAGTTATTAAAGAGGCTCTACTGATATAATTTAATACCAATTTTTTATGTTGGTTGTTTTTTCTGTTTAGGCTTCAATATACATATTTTTACCTATAATTCTTATTTTGCTTAAATAATAACTACAACAAACAGTTTCAAAGAAGTCCCTTCTAAAAAAAAAAATTCTCAGCCTCTCCAGACAGCAAAATATGCTAAAATTAAGATATGTATCTGAGCAGAGCTGGGAAAGTGTGGCATAGAGAAAAAGCCAAGAGTGTGGCTTTACAACCTTTTGCTAAAATTCAGAACAACCAAAGGGTCAGAATATTTAGTCACACAAAGAGCCA
Source organism: Cabassous unicinctus (assembly GCA_029593785.1). Classification (NCBI taxonomy): domain Eukaryota; kingdom Metazoa; phylum Chordata; class Mammalia; order Cingulata; family Chlamyphoridae; genus Cabassous; species Cabassous unicinctus. The sequence goes on from JAQZBX010036521.1 coordinate 10,537, forward strand.
TTTATGGACAATTAAGAGTGTTACCCCTCAACCATCTCAATAAAAGCCCAAGGTAGAGAAGAGCTTATTTTGAAAAGGTCTAAGTATATGGCTTTTGCCTAATGGAGTGAACCCAAGGGAAGTTTACAAGAGACCCACAAAGTTTTGAAAGAGAAAATTCAGCATAAACATTGCTAGCTTGAACGAAAATGGACAGAGAGAGTACAAAATGAAAAGAGCCTATCAGATCTCCAAAATTCTACTGGCAGCAGCAGGCTGATCTGAACTACTCAGCAAACATGTTCTACCCTTCATGAGGAAGGAAGGATAATTCAGTGGGCAGAACCAGGATGAGAAAGGATGGATGGCTGGGCAGAACCAGGAGCCCAGAGGATGGAGCTGAGAGCCATGGAGAATTACTCCCATGATGTGCAACTTAATCAAGAAATGACAAACATTCGCCCAGCTGGATTTCAGAACTGCTATGGACCAGCGACTCCTTTGGAACTTCCATTTTCCCCTGTTAAACATAGGGGTGTCTATACCTGTTACCTGCCTATCCCACCAAGGTGTGTTGGATAAAGGGAGGCTGAGACAGATCATTTGTCCCTCTAGTTTCACAGATCAACAGCCTGAGAGCAACTTCACCCAAGGAGCCTAATCCACACGAGGAGCTGATTTAAATGATGAGTTTCTGGACTTTAAGAAGATGCTGTAAAGGGATGAGATTTGGGGCCCCTGGGAAGGACTGGCTGTAGTTTGTGTGTGGGAGGGATGTGAATCATTAGCGGGGTGATGGACAGAGTCTAAGGTGGCCTCAATGACCCTCACCTCCCCTGTGGAATCCTTTCCCTTTGGGACAGGTGGACCAGTGACTCATTCTTTATTAATAAAGTATAGAAAAGGTTGTGAAATGTCACCTTCATGATTACATAAGATTGTAGACCCATCTTGCTGAGAGGGTCTCTCCCTCACTGGCTTTTACACAGGAAGCTGCCATGCTGGAGAGGCCCATGGAACAAGGAATTGAGAGTGGGCCCAAACCCAGTTAGGAATGCAAAGGCAGACTCCAGCAAGAGCCAGTAGGAAACTGGAGCCCCCAGGCCAACACCCCACAAGAACCTGAATCCTTCCTTCAACTATGTGGCTTGGAAGCATCTCCTTCCCCAGTCGGGGCTACGGATGAGACCAGAGCCACAGGAAACGCCTCGATGGAGCTAAGATCCAGCTAAGAGGATGCAGCTAAGCCACACGCAGACCCCTGACCACAGACAGGGTGAGCCAGCGGCTGCGTGCTGCTTTAAGCTGCTAGCTGGTGCTGAGGTTGTTACTCAGTACTAGGGAGCACGCACACTGAGAGGTGCTCAGACTCTTGGTAGCAAAGTTGGACAGGCACAGGTGGAGGCTCACTATGCTGAAACATTTTGGATAAAATGAAATCTGCAATTTAAATGACCACTCTAGAAAGCACAAAGTACTGTTCAAACATTGGAGAGCGCCCTGGTTTCCGAGCCCTTTACCAGGAAAGAATGCCCAACCTAAAAGCACAAACCCCTGCCCCAGCTTTCTAAGCCATCTGTGATCTGGGAGCTCACCTTTGCTCAGGTGGGAGCTGAGAGAGGCCAGCACTCCGCTCATCTTGACATTCACTTAGCCAAAAGGCCTGCTCACACCTCGCCTGCTTACTCCTGGCTCTCAACTACGGGTGATAGATTTGATTCTGAGAAGTGCTTGGGCATTGGGGCCCCGTCCAGGTGCAACGAGAGGGTGAGATGTCTCTCAACCATGGACGACAGCACACATCCTGGCACCTCCCTTTAGGCCTTTTTGACAGTAAAAGGTGCTGCCAAAATGTTTTCTAGAAAACACCGGTGCACACATGAGAGTAACCGGCGTTTTGGGGAAAAAAGGATTCCCCAGTTAAATAGGTTTGGGACGACTGGGTTAACCGAAGTGGAACAAGCTTCTCTGAGGCTCTCACACTTGCGAGCACCGTGGCCTCGAGAGTAACATCAAGTCCCAGCCAGGGATAGTTCTCCTTGGACAGGCAGGGACTCCAACAGTGCCACCGACCCAGACACCATGAGGCTGCTTGCACCCGGTCCGCCATCCACAGGCCGAGTCAGAGCCCAGGCGGGGGGCCCACCCGCCCCAGCAGACATACGAGCCCCGGGGGAGCCCCGTCCGGGTCAGCGGGACTGTCTCCTGCCCCTGCCCTGACATTCTGAAGCTGGTTCCTGGCCAAATCATATTTTATTGCTGCTTTATAAATTGCCTGAAAGGTCACTTCTGCTGCCTGCCCATGAGCAAACTGCATCAAGAGGCTTTTTCCTTCCCTCTGGTGTTTGAAAGGGCATCCGAGGTCCTGTGAGCCGTACAGAGCTCCTGGCTTGGACCCATCGCTCCAGGCAGCTGGGCACATGGGCACAGCCCAAAGAAGGAGCCGCCACCCCCCAAGGACAAGGAGCTCCTGGCAGGTACCGCCCGGCCCATCCAGGCCTGGTGCCAGCTGCTCCGGGCCCTGACATCCTGGATGAGTATCTAAGCGACGACCCCTTTCCAGGAAAGGATGCCCACCTCGTGCTCTCAGCCCACCTCTCAGCAAATGACCAGAGCCTGGCATACAGCTGGCACTCAAAACAGGTACAGCCAGGCCGCGCCCAGGCCCGGCTACCGTGGCAAATGAAGAAGACCCAGTCCTTGCCTGCACAGGGCTGCCAGCCCCGTGGAAGACAGACAGACAGCCAAACCTGCTGGCTCGCCCCCACCCTGGGCATATTCCATGTGCTCTGACTTTGGCTTCCGTGTCTGGGAAGGGGAAAAACAGAGCCCGCCTTTTAGAGAGTGAGGGGCTCCCGCATCTGGCAGGACCCGCTGAGGTTGGACAGACGCAGCACACAGGCCCCCTCCAGGTCGGCCCTGTGCCCTGCTGTGGGGGTGGTCAGCATGCAGCCCCCTGCCGTCTGCTCCTTAAGGGTCAGCTCAGCTGCCGAGAGCCACCTCCTTGAGGTCACGCCTTCCCAGGCACCTGGTGTGAGCGAGGGGTCACGGAGGTCCAGCCGTCGCAGCGCCACACAGGACACTTGCTCCAGGGCTTCCCGCAGGGTCGGCCGGGGCGACTTCAGGCCTGGACCGCTGGGAACCGTACTCTCTGCCCAGCCCTGCTTCCCCTCCTTCCCTTCTCAGCCTTGAGCCTTCATGGACATCTGGTACCTGAACTCCAGCCCAGCCTCTGCTTCCAGAAAACTCCGCCCAATACCGTTGTTCCGGGAGCTCTGGTAGAAGGGGTTTAGGACCAAGCGAGCAGGGCCCCCCAGGTGGCAGGTGAGGCACTCACGGTTCAATTGCAGAGAGCCATGGGGACAACCAGAAAGGAAGTGGCTCTAAGGACCACGGGGCTGGCGGTAATTGACAGAGGCTCTAGAGAAATAACGAGCGCCCGGGGGTCAGGAGCCGGCAGTGGAGAGCCAGAAGGAAGCCAGAGCCTCTCTGGGTTCAGACAAAGAAGCTCTCATCTCTGGCGGTGGAGAGCCCAGGACCACGCCCCCAAGAGAAGGGGCAGCAGCTGGAGTTCAGGGACAGTTAGATGCCTGAGCAAGGCTGGTCTGTAAAGCCAAGGCCAGGGGACTTTTGGGGAAAGCGGGGCCCTCAGCACATGGGGTGGCAGTCTGAAGAAGCCCCCGAGGATGCTGATGCCCCAGAGTCCTCAGAACCTTCTGAGCCTACAGACGTAGCCCACCCACCCCATAAAGGTAAAACATCACCATCCTGGCACCCCTGGAAGACGATGCAGAGGCCCCTGCCCCACCACGCGAGCCCCTCGCCTGCCCCCACCTCGCTCCCAGAGAAGGACTGTACCCCAAAGGAGTGCAGGGGTTCAGGCAACACGCACCAGCAGAAACCGGGACACACGGGGGTTAGAGTCCGGGGGTGCTTGACCATGGAGGGAAGAGGGCGCTGACTTGGGGGCTCTCCCGAGAGGAAGGATTTGGTAGCCTAGCGAGGATGGCAAGGGACGACGTGAACTCGCCGTCGGGAGGATGGGAGAAGCACTGGCCCACTCGGAGCGAGGCCGCAGTGCCTGGGTTGCCATGGCAGTCGGGAGGAAGGACGACACAGCTCAGCGAAGGGGGCGCGCTGAAGCCTGGGGAGACCCCACAAGCCAAGCCCACCAGGAAGGGCAGCCGAGCGGGGTCCGGCCCCGTGAGCACACCAGTGGCGGCTCCTGCACAGCGCAGGCTCGGTGGGGCGTGTTACAGAGTGCGGCAGTTTGATATGATTTATGAATTCCAAAAATAGATATTGGATTGTGTTTGTCAACTGGTCTGTTCCTCTGGGCATATTAGATTGCATTAGATTCAGAGGTTTCACTTTTGCTTTATTAAATTATGATGAGGCTTTGACTCGGCCACATAAGTAGGATGTTGAGTCCCCGCCCCCTTGGTGGGCAGAGACTCACAGAGAAAACGACATGGCAGAGGAGGAAGTTGAGTTTTTGATGCTGGAGCCCCGAGAAGTAAATACACAGGAGAAGAGCACAGAGGAATAGAGCCGGCTCCACAGACATGGCAGAGGCCCGGGGAAGAAAGAGAGCCTGAGTGTCTACAGCTGGCCTTGTGGAGAGAGCAGAGCAGCTGAGCCCAGAGAGGAACGAGCCCCAGGAGAGAGACAAGCCTTATGCTAACCCACAGCTGAGAAAGGAAGGAGCTGGGACCACGGAGCCTTAGGAGGAAGAGGAAGCCTGAACCCTCACGCAGACCGGCAGCCGTCTTGCTCCAACACGTGGCAACAGACTTTGGTGAGGGAAGTAACTTACGCTTTATGGCCTTGTGACTGTGAGCTTCTACCCCAAATAAAGACCCTTTATAAATGCCAGCCGGTTTCTGGCACTTTTCATCAGCACCCCTTTGGCTGACTCTCACACAGAGGGTGGCCGCTGTCAGCCATGAGGGCAGCAGGAGCCCAGGGGATGGTGCTTGGCTACCACGGTGTCCAGCGAGGCTGGAGAGCAGCCGAGGGGGCTAAGCCCAGAGAGCACACAGAACAGCGGTTTCCCCAGAGCCTCCAGGGACCACTGGGCTGCAGCTGCCAGAGGCCTGGGGCAGGTCACCAAGAGCTGAGCGCGACTCTCAAAACCAGAACCTGCTGACTGCGCAGGTGGATGGGGGCCAGGAGGCGGGACCCTGCAACACCCAGCCTCTGTATGGGGTGACGACACCTCTAGCCCTTCCCGAGGGAAGCGCCAGCCTGTTGCTTGGTGCACAGGGGGAGGGGAAATGCCTCAACATTGCAAGTCCGTGAACACAGAGTCTGGGTTGATATCAATACCCAGAGACCCAAAGCAGTGCAATGTGCCCCCATTAAGAGTGGGGGCCTATGAAGACCCCATAAGAAGTGGGGCTCTGGACAACGTGCAGATTCTAGCGGGTCCACTGGATCCATGAACCCCCTTGACAGTTCTGAAGGGGCATGGCCAGCACACTGGGTCCTTGGTCAGTGGGTCAAGACCCATTATCATCAGAAAGGCCACATGGAAGCCTTGGAATCTCCCTTCACCCCCAGCCAAGACAGTAAATCAAAGACAGCATTGCACCCTGTAGAGTGGCAAAGATCAGCACAGCCCTTCAGAGGCGAAGGACGTGGAGGCGGTGCTCCCCACCGTGGCTCCATTCAGGTCACCAGCTTGGCCCCTGCAGACACAGAATGGATTCTGGACGACAGCTGTGAGTTCTGAAAGTCCCTCCACGCAGCAGCCCCATCATTGCCACCACGTCATATGTGGTGTCTCTATTGGAGCACATTATAAAGGCCTCCAGGACACGGAGTGGGGCCTTCGCGTTAGCAGGCGCATTCTTTTCTATCCCTATGGGAGAAGAACATCGGGAAGAGTTTGCACATGCATGGGATGGACAACACAACGCTCATGCACGACACTACCCCAGGGCTGTCTACTCCTGCCCTCTATCACAAGGTAGTCTGGAGACATCCCGGCCATCCGGTACCCTTGTTCCAGCATGCTGCTTGCCCCATCACATCAGTGATTGGGTCAGAGGAGCAAGAGGTGGACGTTAAACCTTGTGAAGCTTCACGGACTTGCCACGTCTCTAAAACACCCAGAGTCCAGCGGTCAGAAGTGTGCCTAGACAGCCCTCCAAAGAGAAGGCGAGCTATTGCATCTCGCATCTCCTGCCGTGAAGGAGGAAGCACAGCGCTGGGGAAGAGCGGAGGGCAGCCTTCGTCTTCTGAAGACCACAAACTCTCCGCAGGGTTACTGCTCCAGCCATTTTAGAGCTTCTGCAAAGGCTGCCAGCAATGAGTGGAGCTGAGTAAGGGGTTGAGCTCTGCCTTCTCAAGTCCTAGCCTCTGACACCTGTGAACTTGACTTTATTTGGAAATAGGGTCTTTGCAGATGCTGAGGGAAGTTAGGGTGAGGTCAGACTGGGTCTAGGTGGTTAGTATCATTACAGAAAGAGCGAGAGAGGAGAACTGAACACAGACACACAGACTCACGGAGCAAGAGTGGAGTGAGGCAGCCACAAGCCAGGGAACGCAAGGACGGCTGGCAAGCTCCGAGCCGGAAGGGGCGGGGCAGGCTCCTTCCCTGGAGCCTTCGGAGGCAGCGTGGCTTGCCGACACCTTGATTTTGGACTTCTACCCTCTAGAACCGTGAGACAATAAATGTCTGTTGTTTTAAGCCAGCCAGTCCGCGAGGATTTGCTCAGGCAGGCCCTGGGAATCTAACACAGGCCGTGGGCAGGCAACAGAAGCACCAGCAGCCCTGCCCCTGGACCACGCGCTCTGGCCACTCTTAGGGCTGGAGGCGTCCGCGGTGGGTAAGGACGCAAGCCCGATGGACGGTCCTGAAGCAAGGTCTGCTGCAGCGCAGAGTCATGCCCTGTTTGAAGAGCGGCTCCTGGCCGGCTGCGGGGCCTGGCAGAGACCACGCCACACCCTGAGTCCCAAGAGCAGCTGCCCCTCGCAAGCCCTGAGCAGAGCCAGAGGGCGTGGCAGGCTGCATGGCAGGTGACCCCGGTGCCCAAGGAGCCCTGGGCCCACTGCTCTGGCCCCACAGGGCTCCCCGCACCAACGGCTGGGCCACCTAGCGGGCGCCTCGGGGTGGGGGTGCTCAGCCGGGGGGCTGCCTCGAATGGCAGTGAGCAAACCACAGCCCGCACAGCCCCCCCGGGACCCCGAGCCCGCCCCACGCCCTCCAGCGCCCCGAGCCCGCCAGGAGGAGGCCCATTTCATTCGCTCCAACAGCTCCTTCTACTGACCTTTCAGGAAATGAACAAAAGCTCTCTGAGAACGACATCCTGAGGGACCTGCCTTGAATTCTCCTCAAATACTGAGTACAAGAAAAAGTTTCCATTTCCCTTGAAAGGAGAATCAAAACTGCATCTGAAGCAGTTTTTAATATATGTCACAACTGTTACAAAGCCTAAATGCAGCTAATTCTGTCCATCTGGTTCTGTATTCCTAAATAAGCCTTCACAAAGACTTAGAATTCTTTCCCATTCTGGAGTGTGCTCCAGAGCACATTTACAAGGGCGGATGAGTCGAACCACGCCAGGGGGTGGAGGGGAGAGGAGGGGGGCTGGGGGCTGGGGGGGAGGAGCACACGTCTAATTCCAAGAGGAGGGAAACAGCCCACAGCTCTAATCCAATTTCATCAGCGCCTCGCCTGCCCCATCTCCCGGGCTTCAGGGCACAACCAGTGTTCTCGCCGACAGGGGGCCCGGAGAAGCCAGGGCCACCCCTCCCCCTCCCGGGCTCCCCACAAGCTGAGTCAGCTGGCAGAGGAGGCCAGACGGTGGCGTCCCAGCCACAGCTCCACCTACCCTTACCCGTGGTGGGGGAGATGGGCCGGCCTTGGCACCCCTCCTCCTACCAGAGCCCCTGGGCCCTGGCGTGACCCAGCGAGCCTGCCCATGGGTTCCTGCCGCCAGCCTGGGCACCCACCATGCTCTGTGCCAGGGGAACCGAGGCTTCCGGGGCGTCCCCGGGGCCGCCTGGCCAGCGCCGTGTAGTCTGTCCCCCAAGAAGGGGCACCCCCGAGGCCCTGAGCTGGCAGGAGCAGCTCTGGCAATGCAGCAACCTTCTCGGTCGTCAAGCTCTTAACAAGTGCCAGGCTCAAACGTCAGCTCACTCACCCACCGTGCAGCAGGGAAACTGAGGCCGGGCCAAGGAGAGCCCTCTGCCCAGGGCCGCACAGCTGAGCCGTGGCCCAGCTGGGACCCGGCCGTCGTCCGAGCCCCGTGGCTTAAAGCACTCACACTGTCTAGACCCACTCCCGCCCCACTAGCTCTCAGGCCTGACTGGTTCCAGATCCAGGGGGCAGGCAGAGGCCTGGAGAGAGGAGGCAGCCCAGGCCCAGGACCCCGGCCCCGACTCCCAGCCCGGGGTGTGTTCACAGCTCGGTGCTAAAGAAACTGCAGGGCCTCTAGGGATTTCCAGGGACTCCCACCCTTGGAATGTGTGGGGGCTGGCCGGGCAGCTGGCCTGGCCGCATCCCCAAGCCCAGGCTTTGCAGCACACTCACCCCCGCCCTGGGCTCGGGGGCTTAGGGAGAGCAGAGGGCGCAGGCCTGGGCCTGGGCCGGGGCAGGCAGGCCGGACGGGGGGCAGGGGACGGAAGGGACAGCCCGGGCTCCCAGCTCAGCACTCCGCCCCAGGACCCACTCAGGACCAGCTCCTCGGCCAGGGAGCGCCTGGTCCCCCGCAGCCATGAGCCCCAGCCTCCCTGGGACGTGGCCCAGAAAAGGAGGAGGAGAGAGTTCATTTCCTGAGCCTGCCTGGAGACGGAAAAAATGCGCAGGCTGTGTCCACGTGGCAGCGTGCAAACGCCTCCCGTCGGCTCACGAGGGGTGGGGGGTCCCGCCTGAGCCGGCAGCCCCCCACCCTACCCTGAGACCTTGGCCGTCTCCGTCTTCCTGCTCCTCCCCCACCCCGTGTCCTGCTCAGATCTGCCCTCCCCCTTCTCTGGAGACCCCACTCCTGTTTCTCCCTTTCTCTCAGGCAGCAGGGAAGGGGGCCCCCACCGGCGGCAGAAGGCCCCTCCATCCCACATCGGCCTCCCCCAGCTCTCCCGGTCCCCAGGCATGGCTTTTCCCCTGCAGCCTGAGTCCACGCCTTCGGGTGCCCCCTGTGCTGGGTCTCCTCCAACCCTGCGGAAAAGCCAAGAAGAGCTCAGATCAGGTCTCCAGAGTCTAGTGAGGAGAGGGGTGATAAGCCCACACTGAGATGGCCCATCCAGCCTCAGGCAGGAGAAGACTGGGGAGGCGGGGTGTGAGAGAAGGCCCTGCTCAGAAGCGGACATAGGAGCAAAGAGGGAAGGGGATGGGAGAGGATGAGGCGGTCTGGGCAAGTGCACACAGCACGTGCAAAGACCCTGGGGCAGTCGTGGGCTCTGCCTGTTGAGGGCTCCCAGGAGGCCATGGCTGGGATCAGAGGGACAGTGCAAGGAGAGCCCTAGGAGAGAGCAAGTCCCAAGCCAGGGGCAGGGTGGGCTCCCTGGAGGTCCCGGAGATGCTAGTGGCAGAAGGGGGACGGCTGTGCCTTTGACCCTCCTTCTGTCTCCTTGGAGGTGGACACGCCCTGGCATCACTCGCAGGGACCCAATGCCTGGGGAGCTGGTGTGTGTGCCGTGCAGATGCAATGCTGGACTCTCACAACACGCATTGAGCACCGACTGTGTGCCTTGTTCTGAGGAGGAGGGGGACACTTCCCAGGGGGAGATCCCTCTCCAGGGGGCTCAAGCCAACAGCCATGCCTGGGGACAAGCCACCAAGGAGCCACGACTCAGGCCTTATGCTCTTGAAGGGTCCCAACGCCAGACTTGGGGGGTGCTCTCCCCACCTCCCACCTCCAAGTTCCACTGGCAAGGCTGGAGAAGACGCTCATCACCCGACACTGGCGCTTGCCACCCTGCTTCGGCCATCCTGCCGCCGCTGCTCTCTGCACCTGATGTACGGGGGTGGGAGGAGGCCTCTCCAGGGGGTCCGCAATGGTGGAGCCCATGGCAGAATTGGTGGCGTTTGCCCAGAATGCCCCCCTCGTCCATGGTGTCCGAAGAGGCTTCAAGGCCTGGGCTGCCCCTGTCAGGGGAAGCTGTGTGAGAAGGATAGGGATAGAGTGTGCCTGGGGAGCCGGGGGCCAGGCCGGGCGGTCAGCTGGCCAGGCCGAGGGGCTCGAGTTCTCTGAAGGCGAGGGGTCTCAGGGCACTCCCAGCAGCCCGCAAGCATCCCCCTTCTCCCACGGTGGTGGGGAGAAAGGCCAGCCCTGCCCAGCCCCACTACCTCTCCCCACCACACACTCTGTCTCCTCCCAGCTCCCTAGCCCCTCTGCTGTGCCCCCAACATAAATACAAAAGGGACCCCCAGTGTCAGGGCTATCTTACAACCACCCAGCACAGCAGGGAGAGTCACCCCCATTTTGCAGTCGCCCAGAGGGGCGAGGTACCCCATCGCTCAGCTCCCAGTGCTCCTTCCTGGACCAGCCTGGGCCAGTGAACTGCAGAACTGGACCCCAAACCTCTGGGCCACTGTCCATCACTCAGAATGGGCCTACAATAGTTCCTGATTTTTCCAGGACAGAAGCAAGTCAGCCACAGTCAGAGGGTCTTTGAGCTTCTTTCCCAGACCGGGTCCAGGTCCCAGGCCCTGCTGCCGCACCCGCCCCTGGCCCCACTGGAAAGGAGCATTGAGAAGCCAGAGAGCCGAAGTGGGGCTATCAGGGTGGGCTTCCTGGAAGAAGCGCAATGCATGACAGACCCGAAAAGGAGGAGGACTGGGCAGGGGAAGGGAAGGCCAACTGCCTCGCTAATTCCGCAGAGATGCCGAGTCTTCCCCACTTCAGGATGGAGATTTTCCATCCCTGCCTGGCCGCAAGGCTGCGCAGGCCAGAGCTCTTCCCACCAGCACGTTTGCTCCTGCCCGTGCCTCTGGCCTATCCAGCTGGGTGGGCAGCGAGGGGTCCAGGGGGCAGGCCCCGTGCCTGGGCAGCTCCAAGAAGCAGCCGGAGCGGGAGACGTTTTCGCAGCCAGAGTCCATGCAGGATGAGGGGTGCACATTCCCAGGGAGCGAATTTGCCGGCTCCAGACTGAATTGGCGTTAAATTGGACATTATAGCAGAATAGGTTGATTCCAAAGAGCCATTAGGCACAACACCCACTGTGGCTTGACGAGCTCGCGGGAGCCAAAGGAGCCAGTTTTGGAGCGAGGAGAGGAGAACTCAGGGCTGCACATCTGCCACGTGGTAATCTGGACCCCAAAGGGGAAGCCGCGGGGAGACAGGGTGCTGAGCTCCCCTGTCCTTGCCGCAGGACTGTGTATGTCTCCTCTGGGGAGCCCTCTCAGTCTCAGGGGTCCGTTTCCCTCCTGCTGAGGCCCTCAAGTCCCACAGGAAGTCCCAGGCTTCTGCCCTCTAGCTGGGAGGCTGGGGAGGCTGGACAAGGAAGGGTGGGCCCAAGGGTCCCGAAACAGCCCCAGTGCCCTCTGCCACGGGGCCATTCCCTCCCTCTTGCCCCCATTAGGCTAAGGGTTGAGGGACCAGGAGCCGGTCCAGGTCCTCACTGGGGAACAGGACACAGGAGGGCAAAGCCTGGTGCCTGCTCGGAGCCAAGTGGCCACCATGACATGAGCATTGTCAGCCACCCCGCAGAGCAGAGGCCACGGGCTGCCCACTCTGCACATGGGGGGCAGCCCTGGGAACGCAGAGGTAGGTCCAGGTCACCTCCATTTTCCCTATCTCCACAGCCTGGCACCAAGCCCCTAGATGGTTCCACCAAACCAGAGGTCTGGCTGCAGCCCTGAGTTCCCTACACCCAGCACAAGCCCAGGACCCCCACCTCTTCCTCCTGGGCTGCCCGGGTCTGGCCCCTGCTTGGGTGGGCTTCCTCTGCCCCCTGGTGTCAGCCCTGCCTGGGCCTGCCCATCCCACCTGCCCTGGGCCTCAAGACTCCACCCCCCAACTAGGGTTCCCATGCATTCCGGCTCCCATTCCCCAGGAGGAGCCAGAGGAGCTTGGGAGGGAGTGGGGGACCACAGTCCTTTTCCCAGGAGGGCCCCAGAAACACACTCTCCCAGTCTCCCAGCCACTCTCCCAAGTCTCCCATGCACGGACTTCTCCTGCCTCAGTTTCTCTGCAGTGATTTCTGGCTGACGGTCCTGGTGCTGGAAAGTCCAAACAGCTCATGAGTCTGGGGGCAACACGGCTGTCACCCACCTGGACCTAAACCAACAGCAGGCATTGGCACTGGCTCTCTGCCGGACGCTGCAGCCCAGGAGGAGGCCAGCGGACAGGCGCAGGAGCAGAGGCTCGGACCCCAGAGCAGCCTGTCCGAGGGCACTGGGCGAGCAAGCAGCCGAGCCAGGCCAAGCCAGGCGTGTTGGCCCCGGAGCCCGTGGCCTGAGCCAGGCTGGCCTGTCGGCCCTGTCATTTTGCTCCCAAGTCGGACATTCCACTAAGGTCTCATTGGCCTTGGACAGGGGCAGGAGAGGCTTTGCAGAGCGGAAAGCATGAGCAAGGAGGAGTCAGTCCCATGTCTCCAGAGTCTCCAAGCTCAGTGCGGGAGGTGCCACTCTCACTCCCAGAGAGTCATCCTGGGCCCCAGGGAGGGTGCTGAGAGGGTGGAGCTGCAAGATGGAAGCGTGCTGGGTGCCTGAGTCACAGTGTGGAGGACAGCCTCCCCTCAGGGGACTTGGAACAGGTGAGAAATGATGAAGCCAAGGGCTCGCTTGTTACCAAGCGTGACCTCACCCACCTGACAAATCCACATATACCAGAGCCAGGGGCATCTGCTGCCAGGGCCTGACCTGGACCTCATGGCCTCTGGTCATCATTAGAGCTGGGAACAGGGCCGGCTCCCAAGGCCTAGCTCTGCCTCTGTCCACCTCCCTCCCAGCAGCCCCCCTCTGGAGCTCGGAAAGCTCATTTCTTCTGCCTGGTTCTTGGCAGGTTTCCAGGCCTGGCCTCACTGGGGTGGCGAGAGCCATGCACTCAGCTCTCCCGGAATCTTCCAGACTTGACCAGGTGCTCAGGACAGTCCATGCACAGCCAGCTGCCTGGGAACTCAGAGGGCTCCTTGAGAACTGGCTGCACCCACAGCCCCTGTACCCCCAGTGGCCCCCACAGCACTCAGGGGCCACGTGCTGAGAGAGGGGTCTGAGCCCTGTGGCTGAACAGAGCGGGAAGCTAAGACTCTCTCCTGCCAGAGCCCCCTGCCCAGGCACATGCTCTAGCAGACGGCCCCGCCCAGGAGGGTCCCCGCTGGGGAAGGTCACACCCAGAAAGGGCCCCACTTGGTTTCATGCTCTGTGGCTGCCATTTTGAAACTCCAAATAATTTTTTAACAGGGGGCCCTGCGTTTTCTCTTTGCACTGGACAAAGTCCACAGCCAGGCTGGCTCTCCCCTCTCACTCTGTGGACTGGAACCAGCCATTCCCCCAGCCCAGGGACTTGGCTGCACATCAGCGAAGTGGGTCATCGAAGTGCCCAGTTCCCAGGGTGGTCAGGCAGGAAAGGAAGTGGCTGAGCTCTGGAGCCTTGGGGTGGGCAGGGATAGATGGGACAGAGGGGTGGGGGACAGGGAGAGAGAGAGACAGGGAGAGGAGGACAGGGAGAGGGGGGCAGGGAGAG
>JAQZBX010036522.1:0-24150 GCA_029593785.1 Cabassous unicinctus
GAGGGGCAGAACCTGGGTCAGGGAAAATCCTTACTGCCATCCTGTAAGGTCTGAAAGTTACAGCCTTATGTGCAGAAAGAAAGCTGAGGCCAGTGGTCTGAGGTCGAAAGCCAGTAGTTGGTGGCCCATGGTGAAAGCAAGAGGCTAAGCCCACCAGTCCACCTCCAAAGGCTCACAGAGCAGTAAGGCTGGAGGGTGGCATTCTGATCTGGGGTAGGAGTCTGCTCAGTGACACAGGGAGAGGAGAGAGGCCCCTCCTGGTCCTCAAAAGTAGAAGCCCATGACTGATGTGCCTGGCAAACACCTTTCCCAGCTGCACAGATGAAGTTCCTGTCCCTCACAGTCAGGAAGTTTACTTCCCTGAGCCAGGGGCCAGGATGAGTCTGCATCCTTCCTCCTGGAATCCCACCCCCAATACATCCATTCTGTGTCTCCAGGGAGGCCCAGAGGCATTGGGGAAATATGAAAATCTGAAATCACAAAGCCTGGGTCCAAGTCCACAGTGGGAAAATCAGTAAGGTGGCCCTGGTGAATGACATGCCCTGTAGGGGACATAGCCTTCTTCCACCTGTAACCTGAGGATGACCTGTGGCATGCATTGAAGATAGGATGGTTTTTCAAAGGAATGCAAAGGCATATGTTATACACAGGAAAGTGGGACTATCGGTGACACTCTTCTGCTCTAGCTGTTCTGGGCTGCAGCCTAACAGATGAGCCCTAAGTTCCCACCCAGTGAAACACTGGTCTAGGCCACTGGCTTGTCTCACAGCCTCCCAAAGCAGGTGTCACCACCCCCTTTTGCAAAAACAGGAACCAGCATGCAAAGTTCACATCCAGGCACCATGATGCCAACACAGAAGCATGTTTTGGTGACAGGCACCTTTGGGGCCTACTCAGCAGCATGAGGAGCCAGTCGGCTGCTCAAACAAAATGTGGCACTCTTGTCAAGCATGCTCAAAGGCACCACCTCATTTCAGCTGAATTCCATCTGGAGGTGCAAACCAAAGGACATGACTGGGAAGATGGGCAGATGGCCGTGGGTCTGAGCTCAAGCTGCAGGAGCCAGCCTGAAGGGGCCTCCAGGCCAGCCAGTCGTGCCCTCTCCAACACTCTTCCCCTCACCTCGGTCCCTGTCCTGCCCTCATCAATGCACCCGGCGATCCCCAGGCACACTTACCGCAGTCTCCACTGCACCCGGCAACCCCTGGGCACCCTCACCACATTCTACGCTGTGCCCTGCAATCCCCGGACACCCTCACCTCAGTCTCTGCTGGGTGATCCGCAGGCACCCTCACCTCAGTCTCCTCTGCACCCTGAAATCCCAGGGCACTCTCACCACAGTCTCCCCTGCACCCAGCAATCCTTGGGTACCCTCACTGCAGTCTCCACTGCACCCGGTGATCCCTGGGTACCCTCACCACAGTCTCCTCTGCATCTGGTGATCCTGGAGGCCACACCTAGGTCCTACAGCCTCTAACCTCTCCCTAAACTCTCACCTGTGACTTGCTGGAGGCCCACCCCTGGGAACTTGCTTGTCCACTCCTAACACCACAGCCCACACTAGATGCCTGCCTCTAGACCCTCAGACAGGGATCATGTCTTTGGTCCTTTCATATTAGGAATCAGTCAGGAGAGCAAGACATTCCTACCTGAGACACAGGGATGCCTCTGAGGGTGGCATCTTATACTTCAAAAACCCTGAAGTATCCATGACAAAGATACTAGAGCTAATAATGAGTTCAGCAAAATTGTAGGATACAAGATCAACATGCAAAAATCAGTAATGTTTCTGTACACTAGTACTGAACAATCTGAGGAGGAAATCAGGGGAAAACTCCATTTTCAATAGCAACAAAAAGACTCAAATACCTAGGAATTAATTTAACCAAAGAAGTACAGGACCTATATGCAGAAAACTACAAAACAATGCTAAATGAAATTTTAAAAGACCTAAACAAATGGAAAGACATTCTGTGTTCATGGATTGGAAGAATAAATATCTTGAAGATGTCAGTCTTACCTAAACTGATTTATAGATTCAATGCAATACCAATAAAAATCCCAACAGCTTACTTTACAGAGTTAGGGAAGGCAATTACCAAATTCATTTGGAAGGGTAAGTGTACCGAATAGCCAAAAGCATTCTAAAAAGAAGAGTGACATGGGAGGAATTTCACTGCCTGACCTTGAAACATATTACAAAGATACAGTGGTCAAAACAGCATTGTACTGGCATTAAGAGAGACACACTGATCAGTAGGATAGTACTGAGAACCCAGAAATAAACCCTCACCTATATAGTCAACTGATTTTTAAAATAATTTATTCATTTTATTCATTTATTTATCCCCCTCCCCTTGCAGCTTGTGCTTGCTGTGTCCATTTGCTGTGCGTTTTTCTGTCTCCTTGTCTTCTTTTGTTGTGCCAGCTCTCCGTGCTGAACAGGCCCTGAGCTCTCCACACAACATAGGCCCTGTGTGTGGGTGCTTCTTCACCAGGAGACCCTGGAGATCAAACCTGGAGCCTCCCGTATGGTAAACAGGAGCCACAATTGAACCACAGCCACTTCCCCAATCAACGACTTTTGACAAACCTACCAAGTTCATATTAATGGGATAAACAGTCTCTTCAACAAATGGTGTTGATAGAACTGGATATCTATAACCAAAAGAATGAAAGAAGACCCCTATCTCACCCCCTATACAAGAATCAACTCAAAATGCATCAAAGACCTAAATATAAAAGCCAGGAACATAAAACTACTAGAAGAAAATGTAGGGAAACATCTTCAAGACCTTGTAGTAGATGGTGGTTTCTTGGACCTTACATCCAAAGCACGTGCAACAAAACGAAAAATAAATAAATGGAAGCACCTCAAACTTAAACACTTTTGCACCTCACAAGACTTTGTTAGAAGGGTGAAAAGGCAGCCAACTCAATGGGAAAAAATATTTGGATATCACATATCTGATAAGGGTTTAATATCCAGGATATATAAAGAGATGTTACAATTCAACATTAAAAAAGACAAATGACCCAATTAAAAAATGGGCAAAAGCCTTGAATAGACATTTGTCAAAAGAAGAAATACAAATGGCAAAAAAAAAACAAAACGTGAAGAAATGCTCAATATAACTAATGATTAGGGAAATGTTAATCAAAACTATAATGAGATATCATTTCATACCTATTAGAATGGCCATGATTAAAAAGACAGAGAACTACAAGTATTGGAGAGCATGTGGAGAGATAGGAACACTTGTTCACTGTTGGTGGGAATACAGAATAGTACAGCCATTGTGAAGGACTGTTTGGCAGTTCCTAAAGAAGTTGAATATAGACTTGCCATGTGACCTGGCAATACCACTACTGGGTATATACCCAGAAGAACTGTGAGCAGCAACACAGACATCTAGACACCAATATTCATAGCAACATTATTCACAATTGCCAAAAGTTGGAAACAGCCAAGGTGTCCATCAGCAGGCGAATGGATAAACAAATTGTGGTCCATTCACTTGATGGAATATTGTGCAGCTATAAGAAGAAATGAAGTTGTAAAGCATTTGACAACATGGATGAACCCGGAGGACATTATGTTGAGTGAACCCAGCCAGACACAAAAGGACAAATACTATATGATTGCTATATACTATATGAACCAAATACATTGTGTAACATATTGGTTGATTCAAAAAAAAATTTATATGTATCCAGTACATTTAATTGAGAAATGTATGAATTTATTCATCTGTGTTTACTTTTTAGTTTGTTTATATATTCAATTTTTAAATGTACAAAACATTAATAAAACACAACTACTATGAATATGAAATACAGTCACATAAACACTAGCACATTTATCCTCTCTACTGAAGCCATCTCTATTGGCTCTGCCTTGCAACATATAGAACCAGTTTTCTGGAGGCAATTAAAAATGTGGTTTAAAGTAAACTTGTATAAGTTAATCAGATTTTGGAATCAACCATCAAACCTTGAAACTTTAAAGAGTTGAATTTATGTTCCTAGTTTTAATAGCAAAGCTCTTCCTTTCAAGAAATAAATGCTTAAACTATCTATTTCTAGATCAGGATATCAATTTTTTCTCATTCAAATTAGACGACCTGATCTCCTTCATATTTTGAAATGGTTAAAACTCAAGCTACATTGATAATCAGCAACTATTTTTTAATTGTCCTTTAAAACAAACAAGTCAAGATGATGATGGACAATACCCATGCCAAGGAGCAGAGAGTGTCTACAATTACAAGCAAGATAGCTCCATCCATCTGCCCCCATGGGATCTAAGCCCCTTCTCAGTGAGAAGTAGACTGGGCATCACCACCTCCAAATCCTCAAGATTGGGGAATGAACAATAGACTAAAGTTAGACATTATTATTCTCCTGTAGATTTAAGAATAATAACATTCTTGCAATGGAAGAACTGTTATCATTGATGTAAAGGCAGTGGCCCCCAGAAGTTTTGAGGGGTGAGAGAGGGAAGAGTAGGTGTAATATGGGGCATTTTCATGACATTGGATTTGTCCTGCATGATATTGCAGTGATGGATACAGGCCATTGCATATTTTATCATAGTTAAAAAATTGTGCAGGACAGAGTGTAAACTTTAATGTAAGCTGTAGCCCATCGTTAATAGCAATGTTACAAATGTACCACACTAATGAAGGATGTTGTTAACGTGGGAAAGTGTGGGAGAGGGAGGGTGTGGGGCATATGGGAATCCCTTATATTTTTATGTAACATTTATGTAATCTAAAGCTTCTTTAAAACTAAAAAATTAAGTAAAAAAAACAGTCAGCTTACATTCTGAGCTTAATCTCTACCTTTGAGGGAATTGAGATCTGCATTTAATGGTATCATAGGCAATTTGTCCTTCTTTCTGACATTTTTCTATAATTACTATACCATCTCTTGGGAAAAATTACATTTTAGTCGAATCTCTGTTGCTCACTTTTCACATCATGTCTGGAACTGAAGATTTTAAAGTGATAGCAGGGAAGTCCTTTACAACAAAAGTTTTCCATTAAATAAAACATATTTAACTTTTATGTTGTTGTGCATAAAATATTAAGTGCATATATTATTTGAATACATTTTAGCATCTTCTGGGTTTTATCATTGTAAAATAATTGGGGAGATTTATATTAAGGGCTACAGAATATAGGAATAATTTGATAACAGAGTAAACAATAATCAAAGAACTTACTGTGCAAAGCAATACATTACAAATGCTTCAGTTAAAAGTATTTTAAAATTTTATACCATTGAAAGTAATTAGAAAACCTACAAGTTCTCTTGGACAATGTCCAGGTGGGCTGACAAGTTAATTCAAAATATTATTTTTATTTTTTTAAAATCAATTTTATTGATACATATTAATAAAGCATACAGTTCCTTATAGGTGTACAATCAATAGTATTTGCTATAATCACTTAGTTGTGCATTCATCACTTCCATCATTATAGCATTTTCATTATTTCAATATTAATAAGAATAAACAAAAAACAAACAGGAAAATTCCTCACCTCCCAATCTCTCTCTGTCAAAGTATTTTGATAAGTGACAGTAGGCAGAAAGTCCTTTACTCTAAATTCCATACGCATTAAAGTCAGCTATGAATACTGTCACATCTGGTAAGTCATTAGTTGGGGAAGTTCCATTGAAATTGTAGCAGAATGTAGGTTCTTGCAGAGGGCAGCAGTAACCCTTAGCTCGCCAAAGCCCAGACAGCCACAAACTCAATTAGTCAGTGTTCTCAGGAGACTTCCCTGGACAAGTGGGCTTTTCATATGATTAGACTGATCTAAGACCACACCCACTTCTATGGTTGGCTACTGTCTTCCAATCGATGTGGGAATCACAGATTAAAGCATACAGAAAGGTGGAGGTGCGCAGGATTAGATTACACAGAGAGCTGGGGAAAGGTATGATTAGTTTACAATGTACAGAAAACAACACTGAGGGGCTAACAGCTTTGTAGATGGAGATCTTTGGGGAGATATAATTCAAGAAATTGACCGAATGCAATAGTTTTGGATACATTTTTACTGAAACATTATTTCATTAATTTTTTCTACCATTATTAACCTCAAAGATATAAAAATGTGTTTCTTACTCCACCCTTACTTATCTATGTCCCACCATATTAAATAATTTAAATTAAATAGGAAAACCAATTTTGAATTACATAACTATAATATAAGAAGACAACGTACAAAATGTCTCAACTGTGTTTTTTTAATTGATTTAAAATTTTATTTTAATTGAATGACTGAGAAGCTGAATTTTTAATTTTAATTGATTTCAATTTAAATAGCTGCATGTGGCTAGTGGGTACCCTACCAGGCAGCCCAGCTCTGGGCAGCAGCTTCTTCAGCAAGGACCAGGCCTCACTCATTCATGTTTGTAGTGCTCCTGGGCCAAGCACACAGCAGGCAATTGCTAAAGAAATGAAAAGTACCTTCTTGCACTGCCACATTTTCAACTCCTTCTCCACCTACCTTCTGCTGAAGCACTTAACCTCGACCTTCTCATTCCATGAACTCCCTAAGACAGTGAAGAAACCAGGTCTTTTGGAAGGCTGTGACAGTGTGGAAACTGGGTCAGGCCTGACCACCTGACCTGCTGTGCCTCCACATTCTCAACCACTGAATGGGAGCAATGAACCTGTCCTAGGGTGAGCTCATCCTCAAGAGGCCTAACTGTATGCGAAAGGGGTAGAATCTAAATTTAAACAGTAAATGTTAAAAATCAAATTGGGTTTAGCTTCATTTATTCCAACAAAGTGGGAGAGCTACAGAAAACATTTAACAGGTAAGGTTGTCTGCTTCAATTTGACAATATTTATTGTGTGTCTCATGGGCCAGGCCTTACCCACTGCAGGCCTGGGATATGCAAACATGGACAGTACAGTGTCTGCCTTTATAATTCTGACTGACCATTACATTTTTCCTTCCCAAACAGGGTTTTGGCAGAGAAAAATCTGGGGTCTCAAAAGAACTGTCAACTCCTTGCAAAAGAGTCATTCATGTATTAGTCAAAGTAAGAAGAGCCTGGGGTCCCTGCTACTTCAGGAAACAATACTCCAATTATATCATTTGTCTTCAACCATCAAAATGGAGTTTGGCACTATATAATTATTGCAGTTTGTTGAGTTAGGGCTCATTTAGGCAGAGAGCATAATTGCTCACATGTGACTCAATGATTCAGGATTTATTTAAAATTTTCCCATCACCAAAAGCTATCCAAACACCACCATTCTAACTTCTTAATCTGCTTATGGATGTTCAGAGGCCAATTCCTAACTGTGAATGAAAAGCACTCTGTTAAAGCCTAGCACCTATAGCCATTGGGAACCCCTGCTTCCAAATCCCAAGATCCCTTTCTCACCTACTCCTGACTCAACTGGCCCAAAAGCCCCCCCCCCCCCAGCCAGGCTTCCTGCTCCATGTAAAGGAAGTCCTAACCTACTTGCCTGAATAGGAGGTCTACCCCACCTTCCCTCCTTTGCTTAAATGGAGAAGGAAGTGGCATCTCCAGATTTCACAACTGGACACTTCTTCCTGGAGGATTAACAGGTTGGCAGGCTACAATGGGGCTGACCCCTGGAAACCAGAGATATAAATCCTGGGTGGACTGAGCTACTGAAGCACTAGTGTAGAAAGTCTCATGAGAGGAAATCTGGAACAAGTACTTCTTCCTTCAGTAACAGTCCTTTCTAGTCTTTGGCCTAGAAGAAGATGACTTTTTTGTGCTTTGAGTTGGGGGTCTGCCCCTTTGATTTTAACCTTGAAACAGCCTCCCTCAGATGCATGGGTTGTAGTGGTGGCATTTCTCCCCAATTCTCACACATCCGGGGCATTGTCTACCACCTCCTCAATGAAGACCTTGGAAATACCAGATGTGGCAATAAGAACATTCTGAGACATGGAGGTTCCAGGGATGGATTGCAGCAACCTTTCCATGGCTGCCTGAGGGAAAGCTGACCGGCAGTGCATTTCATAATGGTTCAGCTGCTCCTCAGAAAAAGAAGAAACCAGGATTTGCATCCTCTGAATCTCATACTCATCAACTTTCTGCTTCTCTTTCTTTTCTTTGTGATCTATTTTCAGTTTTTTTTTTGCTGCAGTAGTAAGTAATGATGAGTCTTCCTTTTAAATGCTGTTAAATCTGAGGTGTTCTGACTTGTGCTTGCCATCTTCTGTCCCATCTTCTTTCAAGTCCCCATCTCCATCTCCATCAGTTTCCTCCAGGATTACATCTGTCTTGGTAGACCCAGAGCCCAAGGGAACCACAGGTGCCTCACCCGACTTTCCTGTCTCTCACCTCTATGTGGGGGTGACTTGGAGGCATTTTCCAGTACTGTGAGAAGAGATCATCCTTCTATCAAAAGCAAGAGCTGGGGCCTGCACAGCACTGCAGCACCAAATTTACTCCCACATTTGTTCTTATTTCAATGATCTTTGCCTTGTTAGTTTATATTTCTTTTCATTCTCCTTTCATTAATTTACTTTTTGTTAATATTACAGTTTACTTCTGTTTTCTTAAAAAATTGAAAGTTATATACATATCCTTGTCAATAAGTTTTCAAAAATAAGTCTGTATTTTTTTGTACAAGAATAAGATAACATATATTAATTGCCTACCCCTGTGAAGAGTAAGCAATGTAATAATATTTTTTTTTCTTTCTAAATTCCCAGATCATCTTTCTGTTAAAATTTCCTGATGTGCTATAGTCATGATATTTTAACTGTTCTGAAGTAATAGATATCATTTATTTCTGTCATTTTTTATACTTAGCTACATTTTCCAAACAGAAAGAAATTGTAATTTCTCTATTGTTATAAAAAATAGCTTATATTGTGAGATTTAACTGAAATTCTAACTCTGACCATCTCCTTTATAACAACAGGCTTTTTCTGAAATCCACTGCCTCATCTGTGCTTTTAATTTTTAATTCTTATAACTGTCATTCATCCATGGTTATGTTTCATGTATCTAGTCCTTCCAATTAGAAATATCTGCTCCTTTGGGGACAGATATGATTCTTGTAGAATGTGGCTTAGTGGACATTGGTTCTATCTAGTCCATGTGGGTCACACAGTAGCTCGGTCAGGTTCCACCAGGCCACCTGGGAAACTCCTACAAGTGTACTATAAGTGAGGGCCTGGCAGAGTGACAGCAGATGTCAGGATGCCCCAGTAATGGGTACAGTTGTGGTCACTGATATACACACAAAAATAAAGACAGGTTGGCAGGAAAGCAATTTAGAGGTGGATACCAAGGACTAGATGTAAAGACAGCAATCCTTGCCTGAATAGGAGAGAACAAGAACATGACTATGCCCAAGGGCAAAAGATGCTAAGCAGTGTACTAATTCCTTTTTTTCTTAAGAAGCTTTAGATTACATAAATGTTACATTAAAAATATAGGGGATTCCAATATGCTCCACCCTCTCCTTTTCCCACACTTTCCCACATTAACAACATCATTCATTAATGTGGTACATTTGTTACAATTGATGAACACATGTTGAAGCATTGCTGTTAACCCTGGGCTAAAGTTTATATTATAGTTTACACTCTATCCCACACAGTTTTGAAAGTTTTGACAAAACATATAATGGCCTGTATCCATCATTGGAATGTCATGCAGGGCAGTTCCAATGTCCCCCAAATTCCCCATATTATGCCTAATCTTCCCTATCTCTCCCCTCAGAACCTCTGGTGGCCACTGCCTTTATATCAATGATACATGTTCTTCCATTGCTAAAATAATAAGTCCATAATAGAATACCAAGTCTAATTTAGTCCATCATTTATTCTCCAATCTTGAGGATTTTGGGATGATGATGCCCATTCTGTTTCTAATTGAAAGGAGGCTTATGTCCCATGGGGCAGATGTATGGAACTATCTTAACACTATGCTTGTTAAATATATGTCTCTGAGACTTAAATCTTTGATCCATTTATGTGCCAGTAGAAACCTGAATCTCATCAGAGTTGCAACACCTACTCTCCAGTTCATTGGACTCACCCAGGACAACTAACAAGAAGATGATGATGGACAACTCCCATTCCAAGGAACAGAGAGTGTATTAATTCTTAAAAGAGATGGGTACTGTTATCTCTTGTCTACTGAGGTGAACATTGTGGCTTGAAAAAGTTAAATAATTGGCCCAAACCATATAAGCTTGCAAATAGCAGAACTTAGAAATGATCCAGAAGTTGGGATAAGTAACCAGAGAGATTTGGTATTGAGTCACTGGGTTAACTGGTATAGAATTCTATAAATCACTCTTTAATAGTAAGGATTGCTTTCAGAACCTGGGATTGAATACGGGATTTAGGCTGCTTAAGGATTTAAGCTACTACCAGGTTTACATAGAAGTGTGAAATAGTCTTTCCCTTTGGATTGAATTGCATCCCCCCAAAAGTTATGTTAAAGTCCTAACCACAGTCCTATGAATGGGACCTTATTTGGAAATAGGGTCTTTGAAGATATGATGAGTTAAGATAAGTTCAGACTAGGTTAGGGAAGGTGCTAATACCATAAAACTGGCATCCTTATAAGAGAAGGGGAATTTGGACTCAGTGACAGACAGACATAGGGGAGAATGCCACATCCTGGCAGAGACAGAGACTGAAGTGCTGCAGCTTCAGCTGTAGCTGCCAACCAAGGAACACCAAGCATTCCTGGCAATCTACCAAAAACCAGGAAGAGGCAGAGAATGATTCTCTGCTACAGATTTCAGAGGGAGCAGGACCCTGCTGACATCTTGATTTTGCCTGTCCAGCCTTTAGAATTATGAGACAAAAAATTCCTGTTGTTTTAAGCCACCTAGGAAACTAAGACAGTTCTCAAATAATCATCTCTCACTTTATTATCTAGCAATATGAGCCTTAACTCATGCTGTTCCTCCTGCTGAAATGATCTTCCTTCACTTTTCCTCCTGGCAAAACATTCAAGAGTCATTTTATATATCTCCTCCTTGCTGAAATCTTTTTTGCTCCAGAGGGACTGAAATGTACCCTGCTGAATGCCTCTACTGTGCATTATGCATACCTCCATTTACAGCACTTAGCTGCATATATTTTACCAGTCTCTTTGGACCTATTTTCTCATTAGACACATAGCTTCTAAAAACAGGGGCAATGACTTTCCTTGAGAGTAATCCCAGGACCAAGCACTGTGCCTCTCAAATAACAAGCTTTCAATAAATATATGAGGGCAGAAGGGAGGGAGGCAGGAGAGCAAATTAAGGCCTCATTTCTTGCTTACTTACATCACTGCTTCCTTAATACTATATCTGCTCTCTTTTCAGAAACAAACTTGTCCAAAGCAAAAAGATTTTTAATGACTTTTTTTGAATACAAATATTACATAAAATAAGCAGTCTATTTTTATAAAAGATTTATTTTATTCCCCCCACCCCCGTTGTTTTGTGCTTGCTGTCTGCTCTCCTGTGTCTGCTTGTCTTCTCTTTAGGCAGTACTGGGAATTGATCCTGGGACTTCCCAGAGTGGGAGAGAGATGTGCAATCTCTTGCACCACCTCAGCTCCCTGGTCTGCTGCAACTCTTACTGTCTCTCCTCTGTGTTTCCTTTTGTTGCATCATCTTGCTGCACCAGCTGTCTGTGTAGGCCAGCACTCCTGTGCAGGCCATTACTCCACGTGTGCCAGCTCTCTGCTCAGGCCAGCTTGCCATGTGGGCCAGACTGTCTTTTACCAGGAGGTCCTGTGAATCAAACGCTGGACTTCCTATATGGTAGATGGGAGCCCAAATGCTTGGGCCACATCCACTTCGTCTATGTTTTCCTGTCTATTTTTAGAAGTTCTAATTACAGTCCTATCACTTAAGGGAGCCACTTTGAATCTGAAAAAGCCTGAGCCTTGGTATGCTGCAAAATATTTTTTAAACCAGATGAAGATGGAGTGAATATGCATAGTTGTTTGTGGTTAGGACATAGTTCCTGCTCCCTTTTTCCACCCCTTTCACCCCAGGCTACAGTACAAACAAGAAGATGCTTATAAAAACCAAGAAATCCCAGGCACCATACCCCTGATGTGAAACTGGCAGGAACAAGTAAGTTCATACTTTCTTTCTATTCCAATATTAGCCATACATGTTAAGTTGAAATTGAAAGAATCTTGAGAGGTCCAAGATTCTGATCACAGCAAGACTGGCAATTGGACCTCCTCATACAAAGGGATATTCTATTTTAATTTTCTAAAACTCACAGCTGCCTGACATTTTTCTTTTTTTAATTCAACAAAAGACCTGTATCAAAGAAACACCAGTTTCCTAAGAATTCACATTTTGAAATAAAATGATTCTCTGAATGCAGTCATGCAACAGAAAGTAAGATATAGTAGGGAATATTCTTAGCAAAACCAGAGAAAAGTCTACATGGTTAAAATGACACTGCACATTGGATTTTTAGGTAGGCAGAATGGGAAAAGAAAAATACATCATGGACTGCTATGTCAGAGAAGCATGTTTTAATCATTTTATTTTTGTTTTAAATAAAATTCAACAGGGTAACAATTTTTAAAAGTCTACATGAACAAAATATAAAAAGTATCCTATAGGGGGCACTCACATACTATGAACTGAAGTATCTGCTTTTTCTAGAGTCCTGTTTTGTTTAGATGGAAAAGGGTAGACCCTTGAGCAGATTTTCATATTATCTTCTATATAAAAAACAAAAATGAGTAAAATAAACGAAAATACTCTTTGTCACATTTCTACCATTCCCAATGAAAGACAAAGGGGTATATTAAAAGGTTCGATTTAATGGCATTTTATGCCTTATTATTCTAAAAGCATAAAGGGCTGCATTTTCAAAATTCCAAACAAGGTTTCTTCTTCACTATAGTTCAATGCCAGCGATCATTATCATTCTCTTCTGGAAACATTTGGCTGTTAAAAGCAGAATCAGGTGCTGCATTCTGTCTGGGTTTTAAGGCAGAATACAACAAGAAACTATTAAAATTACTTTTGAAATAAAATTCCTAAGAAGGATGTCTGACACTGCATAAATGAATAAACTGATGTTTATGTATATATTTTGGGTTGGGATAGGGGAAAATGAGGGACAAAATTCTACTCCATCAGCCCTAAATTGCAGATGTTTTTTTTTTTTCAGCTGAACTATCTGAGCTCTGTTTTGATAGATAAAACTTGATTTTGAACAAAACCTCAGTGAAAACCTGTGATGGCATCTAAGTGGAATCAAAAGGTGTTTTCTTTAAAATGGTAGAGGAAAAAGTTTCATTTAGATTTTGAAACATTAGCTAACAAAAAGTTGCTTTTTATTTTAGTGTGGTACATATCAATGTAGATTAAATATGAATCTCTTGATACCCTCAGGACTGTGATCCTGAATCACATTAACTCTATTCAATACCTCCCCATTGAACTTCCCTTTGAAGCACTTCACAGTGCACATAGTTCAGACCATGTGTGTTATTTCTGTTGTTTTCACACAAGCAAACTTAATTTATGAATTTGATTTTAAAACCAGCATGCATGAGAGCTAAGCACTTCTCCTCATCAGTTTGTTCACCAGTATCACAGTTGGAAGCCATGAAATCACTTTTAGTCCCATTTGTTAAATCGATAACTTGAGTCATCTGTACAAAGATATGATTGCCTCATACAGCCAGTTTGAAAGAAGCAAGATGTTAACTCTGCTTCTCATGTCACCTATATAGTTGCTTTTGTAATGTTCACCTATACAGCAGTATACCCTCCCACTGATAGGAGAAGAATCTCAAGATCTTGGAGTACTTTGAAAGCACCAAACTTGAAACAAGAAGGCAAACAATTGGTAGCTAAGATTTCTTGGAGTCAAATGCTGTGATTATGGCCAGAGATAGGATTTTCTGGGACAATCTTGATTGGAAATATCCTGACCTGTTGCCCCCTAATTATATTGATCACTATAATTATATTGTTCTTCCTTTTGTTTGGAAACTGTGACCACCATAAAGATAGAGTGTGGAGAAGTAAAAGGCAGAGGGAAGCAGCCAACCTTCAGAGCTGCAAAACAAGCCTGGATGCAGCTGTGCAAGCCGGTTGGACGAGGCAGGCTGGCGCCCCCGCCCCTCGTGACCCCGCCCCGCGCCTACCGCCTGCCGGGCACCGCCGCCCGTGGGCGTCCTCCCCCCTACATTGCCTTTGCTCCCGTCTCTCCCTCCCTCCCTCCCTATCTTTCCCCCTCCCTACCTCCGCCTCTCCCTTCCTCCCTCTCTCCCTACCTCCCCTCTGTCCCTCCCAGTCCAGCTAGTGCTGTCTGGCTCCCGCAGGCCGCCTCCAGCACCCGAATTCCTATGGACAGACCCAGAGACACCTGCCGGAGGGTGAGAGCCCACACCAGGCGGAGGAGCCCCTTCGTGTGGGGGCGGCTGCTCTGGGGACTGCTCCGCCTCCCCTCCGCCTGCCACGCAGTGCCGCGGCTGAACCCTCCTTCTGCCTCTCCTTGGGGTGGGAGGGCTGGTGGTGGTGGTGGAGGGAGCAGACAGGACGGAGACCCGGGCGCCGTACGTGGATGGCGACGGGCTTGGGGATCTGAGGGTGGAGACCCCACGGGCTCCGGGAGCGGGGGCCGACGGCGGGGGCGGCCGCCGCTCTGGTCTCAGCTCCCCCGGGGCCGCCCGCAGCCCAGCTTCTTCCATGGGTGCCGCGCGGGGCGCTAGCTCCTAATGGAGCTTCTGTGTGAGGTGGAAAAGGGGGCGGGCAGGAGAAAGAAGAGCTCTGTCCGTGTAGTTTGCAAATCCTGAGCTAGCTGTGAAGACAGAGAGAGAGAAGGGGCGGGGCTTCAGGGCTTTGCACAATGGGTTTCCCTCAACTGGAGGCACAAAAGGTGCGCTTGGGGCGTGTGAGGAGGAACATGCTCAGCTGTGTCCCTTATTCATTGTTTTTAAGGGAGGAAGCCTTTCCCCTAAGGCTCTTCTGTCCCAGCTGAGGCTGCACGCAGTGACTGTTTATCAAATACAGTAAGAAGTGTACTCCTCTGCCTAGGGGATGTTGGGCTGCCCGAAAGCGGCCAGAGATCAAAGGCCTAATTTTGTGTGTGGGGGGTGTTGGTGGCTTTTTTTGGTGGTGGGGAGGGGATTAGGTAGGGAAGGGAAGAAGAAGAAAGATGACCATGGCAGTGATTTTTACAATTATTTGTTTCTTTTTTAAGTTTTGGGGGTAAAGTTCTGTTATTTTCTAGACTCCCTTAGGATTGACATGAACAGTTAATAAGGGAGTATCAACAGTTCATTTATGAACATAAATGAACAGTTAATAAGGGAGTCAGGTAGTGACAGCATCATGGCGATAAACAATGATCTAGCTTTCGCTTCAGGCTAACATCTTCATTTTTGCTGGGTTGAGATATGAGATCTTTGACAACATATAGGGAGAACACGAATGTTAAAAGTACCCCTCCCCCTGGGTTTTCCCTATTTTATTCTCTGCAACTGTGTGTCTATTTGGGTTGTATATGGTGGGTTTGGTGTTTTGAAAAGTATTATAAGGTGATATTTCTGACTTACAATATTTTATTAGCTGGCTAAGTTTCTTTTGAACAGTTGCTCTGTGTTTGTAGCTATTCAGATAATAAATGAAGTTGAATAAACACCCAGAAAATTCATTTTGCAGATTCATACTTTTAATGTAGGTATAGGTTTATATTATTTTGTGAAATCTCAATCTGCTGCTCGTTTTTGGAGACTTTTTTTTTTTTGCTTAATGCATGAGAATCTATGTTAATAAACCTGTCTCGCAGTTATCAAGGAATTATTTTTCCCCAGGGAAATTTGTATAACACAATTTTGGAGGATACTCAGACAATTATATGTAAGAATCTATATGTAGGAAATGGAGGCTTTTTTTTTTTTTTTTAAAGCAGTATCATCTAATTTGTAAGAAACATCATGATGTAAAAGCATTTGTTATTTAATTTCTTTAGATATAATGTAGAAATTCATCTGAAAATAATGTTGCTTAATCCATTTTTAATTAGGCAAATTGGCTTTTGTTGTTATAAAGAAGAGACAGTTTAGTATGGCCTAAAATAGTGGTCTTTTTCTAAGAGAAAAAAATTTCCTAAATTGTTGCCCTAGATACATAGACAGGTTACTATTATTGCATAGCTAATTTTATAAATGCCTGGAAAGTACATTTATGCACACTTAATATCTCTTTGAAGTTACATCTAACAATGATCATGCCAACCCCTTTGAGTTGATCATATTTATTAGTTCCTGCTTTGACTTCCAGCCTAGATTAGGTAAATGAATTGAAACTCTGCACAAAGGCCCAGAGCTCAGGGCATGGCTGTGGTAGTCCCTTGATAAAATGTTAGTTTCTTTTCCTTTACCATTAAGGATGGTCCAAAGAAGATTGGTACTGAAATTTGTTCAGGCTTTATCACAAATTGTGGAGTGGAGTTCTAAAGCATTCCCAGAGTTTTGACTTTTACTTAGATTAACATACTTATCAGCTCTTTGAAGTATTAAAAAAGATAAGCTAACAAATTGAATTGTTTATTTCTGTATTTAGAGGTCTGTCAGTGAAGTGATAAGGTTTAACCAAGAACCACTTTCTTCTCTATTCCATGGTTTCTGATGAGGGGTCAGCACTTAATCTTATAGAGGTTCCCTTTTATGTAATGTTTTGCTTTTCTCTTGCTAATTTCAGAATTCTCTCTTACCTCTGATATTTTTCATTCTGAATAGTTGGTGTCTCAGTGTAGGTATATTCAGATTTCTTCTCTTTGGGGTGTATTGTCTCCTTGGATGTTCATATTTATGTCTTTCACAAGAGTTGGGAAGTTTTCAGTCATTATTTCCTCAAATATTCTTTTTGCCCCTTTTCCATTATTTTCTTTCAGGGACACTGATAATGTGTATGTTTGTGCATTTCACATTGTCATTCAATTCCCTGAGACCATATTTCATTTTTTCCATTGTCTCCTTTCTGTGTTCCTGTCTTTTCCAGTTCAGATGTTCTGACTTCAAAATCAATAATTCTGTCTTTGAGCAATTGAAATCTCTTATGTGCCTCTAATGTATTTTTAATCTCATCCATTGTGTCTTTCATTCCCATATGATGTGTTACTTTTCTTTGCAGGGTTTCAAATTGTTCTTTATGACCACTCAGTGTCTTCTTAATATCCTTTATCTCTTTACTCTTTTTTTCTTCCAATTTTTTGAATTGATTCGGGAGAGTTTTGTGATTATCTTTTATTAATTGTCTTAAATCCTGGATCTCTTAAGGATATTTGGTTTGTTCCTTTGGCTGGACAATATCTTCCTGTTTCCTAGTTTGTCTTGTAATTTTTGCCAATGTGTAGCCATCTGAATATGTTGGTGAATTTACTCTGAAGGCCAATTTCTCTCTCTTGCCTATTTGCTTTTCACAACTCTCTTTGATATTTGGTTCAACTTATTTTAAGTCTTTAAATTTGCCCAGCTTAAGGGATCAAACTTGAGCCAGGGGCTCACTACTGGGGCACAGATTTTCTCCCAAGAGTTAGGGTACAGAGAAACCCAAAATCAATTTTTGTACAATTTCCTGGCTGGCCATCAGATGGTACTTGTCTGTACTCTTTTTCATGGAGGTGTTTCAATCTTGGCTTTCCTGTGTTTTCCTCTGGCCAGAGCCAATATTCAAAGCAGGCTCTGCTGACCAAATTCACTGAAAAAGAAGTCTCTTTTCTCCCCATCCTTTTTTCCTTATAACAGCTGGCAGGATGGAAGATGTCTGTTATGCTCCAACTTAATATATTGGTTGTGGGGCCACTGCAGGGAGTTTGTTAACTCACATTTGTTGTTTAACATTCATCTCTCTCAGTCCCTCACCCTCCTGGGAGTTCTGTAGCACTGTCCTGGTACCCTGAGTCCCAAAGTAGGTCCCTAGACAGTTTTTGGATCTTTTTCTGTTGTTTTTGTGATAGATTTGATCCCTGCCTGCCTATTCTGATGCTATCTTCCTGGAACCTGTATCTGTTTTATTTTATTTTATTTCATTTTATTTTATGTTGTGTTATTTCTTTTATCATATTATTTTATTTTATTATAGTTATTTTAATTTTATTTTATGGTACTGAGGCTGGGGATTGAATCTGGGACCTCGTATGTGGGAAGCTGGCACTCAACAACTGAGCCATATTGGCTCCCCTGAGTTGTTTTTTTGTTTGTTTGCTTGCTTATTGTTTGTTTTTAGGAAGCACTGGTAACCAAACCTGGGACCTCCTATTTGGGAAGCAGGAACTCAACCACTTGAGCCACAACTGCTCCACTCTAATTTATTTTTGTATCCACTTAGCTTAGTAGCTTACACATGTTTTTCCTATACATTTCTTCTCTCCACTATTTTGAAGATATTATCACAAATTACCCATTTATATACTGTAAGTCCAACATCATTGGTTTATCAGTACTTTTCATGGACTTAAGTTTTAGATAATTTAGTGTGAAAAAGTGGATGCACACTCCCCAAAAAACAATAGTAATTGCATTTATGTTTTCTCAAGTTGTTTCCCTTACTAGAGATCTTTATATCTTTATGCAGTAAATCTACTGTGTATTATACTTTCCATTCAACCCAAAGAACTTTGTTTAGAATGCCTTTAAGAGCTGATATAGTGGTGATAAACTCCCTCAATTTTTTAAATAAGGGAATGCGTCTTAACTCTTACTCAGTTTTTGTCCTTTTAAAAAATTATTTAAATATATGTTAATATTATTATTATAGATTGTGAGTTTTGAGAACAGTCATGCATAAAATATAGGATACTCATTCACCACCTTATTATTAGCACTGTATATTGGTGTCATAAATTTTTAATAATCACATTTTTATACTTGTACTATTAACTATAGCCTATAATTTAAATTAAGGTTTATTTTGTAATGTGCAGTTCCATCAATTTTTATTTATTCTAGTACCATATATATAACCCAAGATTTCTTCTTTCAAACACATTCAAATACATAATTCACTGCTGTTGATTACATTCACAGTGATGTGCTACAAATAATGCCATTCACCATCAAAAACAATTTTATCATCCCCAGAAGAAACTCTGTACATTTTATCAATTACCTCCATATTCCCCAATCCCACTCAGGTACCTCATAAAGTGTATTCTAGATTTTGACTTTATGAGTTTGTTATTCTAATTATTTCATATCAGTGAGATCAAACAATGTTGTCCTTTCATATCTGGCTTATTTCATTCAACATGATGTCTTCAAGATTCATCTACATTGTCACATTATCAGAATTTTATCCATTTCCATGGCTGAATAAAATTGCATTATGTTCGTATATGCCATTTTGTTTATCCATTCATTGATTGATGTACAATGGGATTGCTTCCATCATTTGGCAGGTGTGAATAATGCTGCTATGATAATTAGTGTGTCAATGTCTTTTTTAGTTCCTGCTTTCAAATCTTTTGAATATACACATAGAAATGTTTTTGTGGGATCTTGTGGTAAAACTACACTTACCTTTCTGAGGAAAAACCAAACTGCCCTCCACAGCAGCTACATCATTTTACATTACTAACAACAATGAGTGAGCATTCCTATTTCTCCATATACTCTCCAAAACTTGTAATTTTTCATTTTTTAATAGTAGCCATATTAGTCAGCCAAAGGGGTGCTAATGTGAAATACCAAAAATGGGTTGGTCTTTATAAAGGATATTTATTTGGGGTAGAAGTCCACAGTTACCAGGCCATAAAGCATAAGTTTCTTCTCTCACCAAAGTCCATTGCCATGTGTTTGAGCAAGACAGCTGCTGATGTTTGCCAGGGTTCAGGCTTCTTGGGTTCCTCTCTTCATGGGGCTGCATTTCTCTCCAAGCTTAGCTCCTGTTTCCTCCACAAGGTCAGCTGTAGATGATCAGGTAAACGGCTCACTTCTCTTCTCCTGGGGCCTTCTCTCCAATATCAAAACTGCTTCTCAAAAAACTGCTTCAACTCTGTTCTTGCCATGCCTTTTATATTTGATTCCCCACCCACCAAGAGGTGGGGCTCAATGCCCTACTGATGTGGCCCAGTCAACGCCCCAATCATATAACTCAATCATGCCCAGATTAACAGATCAGTTTACAAGCATGATCCAATTATATTTTTGGAATTCATAATTACATCAAATTGCCAAACAATGACAGTAGCCATTCTAGTTGATGTGAAATTGTATCTCATTGAGGGTTTTTTGGTGTCTTTCCTTGATGGCTAATTATGTTGACTATCTTTTCATGTGTTTGTAGACATTTGTATATCTTCTTCACAGAAATGTCTATTGATAAATTTTGCATAATTTTAAATTGGATTTTGTCTTTTTCTTGTTGAGTTGAAGGATTAATTTAAGTAATGTGGATATTAAAACCTAATTGGAACTTTTGGGAAGATGGCAGACTAGTAAGACACGGGACTATCTTCTCCTCCAGAAAAATAGCTAGAGGACAGGCTGAAACAGCCCAGAAAAAGATCTTCTAGGGCTTAAGACACCAAGTGAAGGCTGGACACCACCCAGAGGAGAGACAGACAAAGGATGAAAATCATGATGACAGAACTGGACTGATTGTTGAGGACTCAGAGGGGAGTGGAAATATTTCTGACCTGGAAAAAGGGAGAGGACTGCCAGAGAAGGCTGGAGAACTGTCTCAGAGAAAGTTTGAATTACAAGGCTCATAGCCTCCAGACAGGAAGCTCTATCACATTGATCCAGTCTGTGTTGTAACAAATACACTCTGACCAGGCATTGAACTGAGAGCTGCCAAAGAGCACCATCTGCTGGCAGATCCAGGAAGTGTGCACAAGAAAATTAAAAATAAGTAGGAGAGGCATCTTCCTGCCTCTGTCACCTCCCTCCTGAAGGCCCTAGGAAGTGACTCTACAATCAATTACTGGATCCAATGCCCAGTTTCAAGCAAATAGCAGGACAATCGTAATAATCCAGGTCAAGCTAAGATTCAAAGAGCAGTTGTAACACAGCCTCCTGCCAGTATATTCCTACAAAAGAGAAAAAAATTGAGCATCTGAGTAAACTACATCCTAATCAGATTCCTAGGTATCAGCAAAAAATTATGAGACATACTAAGAAAATAGAAGACATGGACCAAGGAAAGGAATATAGCAAAGCCCCAGAAGAGATGAAGAATTTGAGAGAACTAATCACTGAGATGCACACAAATTTCCAAAATCAAATTAATGAGTTGAAAGACAATATGGATAAAGATATAAATGACTTCAAGAAGTCATTGAGTTAGTGCAAAGAAGAATTTGAAATCATGAACAGAAAAGTAACAGAACTCATGGGAATGAAAGACACAATAGGTAATATCAAAAATACATTTGAGGCATACAACAGCAGACTCAAATGATAGAAGAAAGAATAATTGATACTGAATACAGAACAGGTAAAATCAAAGAAAAGAACAGAGAGAGAAGAGAATGGAAAAAATTGAGCAGGGGCTCAGAGAGTTGAATGAAAACACAAAACACAAGAACATATGTGTCATTGGAGTTCCAGAAGGAAAAGAGAAGGGAAAGGGGGCAGAAAGACTATTTGAGGAAATAATAGCTGAAAATTTCCCAACTCTCCTGAAAAAAATGAGCATGTGCAAGAAGCACACCGTAACCCAATCAGAATAAACCCAAATAGACCTATTCCAAGACACATACTACTCAGAACATCAAATGTCAAAGATAAAGAGAAAATTCTCAGAGCACCAAGGGAGAAGCAAACCATCATGTACAAGGGATGCTCAGTAAGACTTAGCACAGATTTCTCTTCAGAAACCATGGAGGCAAGAAGACAGTGGTATGATACAATTAGGATACTTTAAAGAAAAGCTGCCAGCCAAGAATTCTTTATCCAGCAAAATTGTCCTCCAAGTATGAAAGAGAATATAAAATATTAAGAAACTAAGAGAGTTTGCAAAGAAGAAACCACCTTTGCAGAAAATATTAAGGGAAGACTTAGAACCTGAAAGAAAAAGACAGGAGAGAGAGGTTTGGAGGAGAATATAGAAGAAAGAATAGCAGTAAGGATAACCAAAAGATTAAAAAGACAGACAAAAATAAGATATGACATATGAAAACCAAAGAATAAAATGGAGGAAGTAAATAGTGCATTTACAACAATATCATTGAATGTGAATGGATTAAACACCCCAATCAAAAGATACATGCTGATAGAATGGATGAAAAAACAACAACAACATGAGCTAGCCATATACTTCTTACAAGAAACTCACCTTATACCCAGGGATACAAACTGGCTGAAAGTGAAAGGTTGGAAAAAGATACTCCATGCAAATAGTAACCAGAAAAGAGCAGGGGTAGCTATACTAATATCAGACAAAACAGACTTTAAATGCAAAAATGTTATAAATAAAAGATACAGAAGGCCATTATATATTAATAAAAAGGACAATCCACCAGGAAGATATAATATTCATAAATGTCTATGCACCTACCCAGGGTGCCCCAAAATACATGAGACAAACTCTTGGAAAACTGAAGTGAGAAATAGATATCTCTACAATATTCTTTGGAGACCTCAACACCCCACTCACATCATTAGATAGAACAACTAGACAGAAGATCAACAAGGAAACAGAGACTTTGAAGAATATGATAAATAAGTTAGAACTAACAGACTTATATAGAGCACCGCATCCAAAATCAGTGGGTATACATTCTTCTCAAGTGTCCATGGATCTTTCTCCAGAATAGACCACATTTTAGTACACAATGCCACTCTCAATAAATAGAAAAGATTGAAATTATATAAAGTGCCCTCTTAGATCATAATGGAATGAAACTGGAAATCAATAATGGACAGAAAAAAAGTAAATTCCCAAATGTGTGGAGGCTTAACAACACACTTCTAAATAATCAGTGGGTCAAAGAAGAAATTGCAAGTGAAATCAGTAAATATATTGAGACAAATGAAAATGAGAACACAACATATCAAAACTTACGGGATACAGTGAAGACAGTCTTGAGAGGGAAATTTATAGCCCTAAATGCCTATATTAAAAAAGAAGAAAGAGCTAAACAAAGATTTAACTGAACAAGTAGAGAAACTAGAAAAGAACAGCAAACCAATCCCAAAACAAGCAGAAGGAAAGAAATAATAAAGATGAGAGCAGAAATAAATGAAATTGAGAACAACAACAACAACAAAAATAGAGAAAATCAACAAAACCAAAAGCTGGTTCTTTGAGAAGATCAATAAAATTGACAAACCTATAGCTAGAATAAAAAAGAAAAAGAGAAGATACAAATTTAAAAAATCAGCAATGAAAGAAGGGAAGTTGCAACCAACCCCACAGAAATAAAAAGAATCATAAGAGGATATTATGAGAAACTGTATGCCAACAAACTAAAACAATCTAGATGAAATGGACAAATTCCTAGAAATGCACAACCAACCTACACTGATGCTCCAAGAAATACAATAACTTAACACACCAATCACATTTAAGGAGGTTGAATTCCTCATCAAAAATCTCACAGCCAAGAAAAGTCCAGGACCAGGTGTCTTCACAAGTGAATTCTAGCAATCATTTTGAAAAAAACTAACACCAATCCTTTTTAAACTCTTCCAAAAAATTGGAGGAGGGAAAATTACCCACCATGTTTTATGAAGCCAACATCACCCTAATGCCAAAGCCAGATAAATATACTACAAGAAAAGAAAATTACAGACCAAAAATTTCTCTTATAAACATAAATGCAAAAATCCTCAACAAAATACCTGCAAATTGAATCAACAGCATATCAAAAGATTTATACTTCATGGCCAAGTGGGATTTATTCGTGATATGCAAGACTGGTTCATTATAAGAAAATCAACATAATATACCACGTTAACAAATTGAAGGAAAAAAACACACATGATCATCTCAATTGATGCATAAAAGGCATTCAACAAAATCCACCATCTTTTTTTGATTAAAAAAACAATTCACGAGTTAGGAATAGAAGGAAAAGTCCTCAATATGATAAAAGGCATATATGAAAAACCCACAGCCAACATCATGCTCAAGGGGTAAAGGCTGAAACCTTTCCTTCTAAGATCAGAACAAGATAAGAATGCCCACTATCA
>JAQZBX010036523.1:0-24150 GCA_029593785.1 Cabassous unicinctus
CAGGCTGGCTCGCGCGGCGCCCTGGGCTGATGCGGCAAGACCTCTCAGCAAGGGGGAGATAAGCAGACACAGAGAAGACATGCAGCGAATGGACACAGCAGCACAAGCAGCAAGGGGGGGATAAATAAATAAAATAAATAAATCTTTAAAAAAAAAAAAAGAAGTAAAATTTTCATATTTGCAAATGACATGATCATATACATAAAAGCCCTGAGAAATCTACAACAAAGCATCTAGAATATATAAAGGAGTTTGGTAAAGTCACAGGCTATAAGAACAATGCTCAAAGATCAGTAGCATATCTGTACACCAATAATGAACATCTGAGGAGGAAATGAAGAAAAAATATACAATTTACAATAGTAACTAATAGAATCAAATAGCAAGAATAAATTTAACTAAAGATGTAAAGGACTTATATACAGAAAAATGCACAACACTGTTAAAGGAAATCAAAGAAGACTTAAATAAATGGAAGAATATTCCCTATTCATGAATAGGAAGACTAAACATCATCAAGATGTCTACCATACCAAAAACTAATCTACAGATTTAATGCAATCCCAATGAAAATCAACACTATTTTTTAAGGAACTGGAAAAAATAACTACAAAATTTATTTGGAGGGTAAGCAGCCCCAAATTGTGAAAGACATATTGAAAAAGAAAAATAAAGTTTGAGGTATCAAATTACATGACTTTAAAATATACTACAAAGCTTCAGTGGTCAAAACTACATGGTATTGACACAAGGATAGACATACTGACCAATGGAACTGAATTGAGAGTTCTGATATAAATCCTTGCATATACAGTAATCTGATATTCAACAAGGCTACCAAGCCCACTCATGTTGGGAGGGAATGGCCTCTTACCAAGTGGTGCTTGGAGAAATGGATATCCATATACAAAGGAATGAGAGAAGAACACCGTCTCACACCTTATACAAAAATCAACTCAAGATGGATGAAAGATCTCAATATACGAGCCAAAGCCATAAAGACCTTGGGAGATAATGTAGGGAAGCATCTACAGGACATTGTGATAGGAAATGGTTTCATGAACTTCACAACCAAAGCATGAGCAGCCAAAGAAAAAAATAGATAAATGGGATCCCCTCAAAATTAAAAACTTCTGCACCTCAAAGGATGTTATCAAGACAATAAAAAGACAGCTTATCCAATGTGAGAAAATATTTGGCAACTATATATCTGATAGGAGCCTAATATCCTGCATATATAAGGAAATCCTACACCTCAAAAGTAAAAGACAAACAACCCATTTTAAAAATGGGCAAGTGACCTAAAAAGACACTTCTCCAAGGAAGAAACACAAATGGCTAAAAAACACATGAAAAAATGTTTGACATCACTAGCTATTAAGGAAATGCAAATCAAAACTACAAAGAGATACCATCTTAACACCCATTAGAATGGTGGCTATTAAAAAAACAGCAGACTATAACTGTTGGAGAGGATGTGGAGGAATGGGAACTCTCATCTACTGCTGGTGGGATTGCATAATAGTCCAGCCACTGTGGAGGACAGTTTTGTTGTTCCTCAAAATACGAACTATAGATCTTCTGTGTGATCCCGTGAGTTTACTGCTGGGTATATACCCAGAAGTATTGAAAGCAAAGACACGAACAGATATGTGCACACCAATGTTCATAGAAGCATTGTTTACTATTGCCAAAAGTTGGAATCAAGCCCGGTGCCCATTAAGAGCTGAATGGATAAACAAAATGTGGTACATACATACAATGAAATATTACTCAGCTGTAAGGAGGAATAAAGTGCTAACAAAGAATAGCATGGATGAATCTTGAAGACCTCATGTTGAGTGAAGCAAGCCAGGTATTGAAGGATGAACAGTACATGACCTCACTGATATGAACTGAGGAAATTGAGCAGTCTCTGAGAACCATTGTCTGAAAGATAGGTTTATAAGAAAGAGAAAGAGAAGAGAAAGTTCAGTGCCATCACCCATATGGACGAAATACATGGTAAAGTGTTAGAGTATAGTTGCAAATTGAAGTGATAGGACAGGTGGGTAGTGATATTATTGAGTTTGGTGGTGTAGGGTTGACAGGTGGGTAGGTTGGGAAGGGTGGGTTAGAATACCCAGGATACTGGGTTGAGAGATGGGAGAGGGACCAGGTGAACAATGGGGATTTTTGCATATGAGGTTCAAAGTGCAGAGTTGGGAATTCTCTTATGGCAATAAGACAAAGAAGTGTCACTGGTTTAGTTTGTTGGTTGCTAGGGGGGGCATTTGGGATAGGGTGCATCTGGAATAGGCTTCTAGGGAGAGTGTGAGTGTTCATCCTGTTTCATGTGTTGTATCAGTGGATGGAGACCCACACAATGAGTGAGAAGGAGATGGACTCCCATCTTTGGGAGAACCGATTCAGCCAAAACAACAAGTGGGCATCTCTTATTACCAAGGGTGGTTCCTAACAGGGGAGGACAAACCAGTGTGCCAAGACCTCTTGTTGCATGTAACTACGAATCTTATCATCCAATGAGTCAAGCCAGGGGGTCTTCATGGACCCTGGGGGGGGATGAAGAGGGAGGAATAGAATAGATCAAGCAGGGGGTATTTAGTGGTCAGTGGAAATGTTTTTCATTACCTTACACTGATGGGCACAGGGCATGGTAAATATCATCAAAATTTATAAAAGTGTAAGATCTAAAATATAAACCATACTGTAAACCATTGACAATGTTTAGTAGCTATGTTTCACTATCTGTATAACAGTTATAACAATGCTACCTTCCACATACAAAAAAGTTTAATATGGGGTGAGAAAAGGGGGAGGAGGTTGGGTATATGACAGTCTCTTGTAATCTGTGTGTGACTTTGCTGTGACCTAAAACTTCTTTGAAAATTAAATGAAAAATTATGAGACATTGGAGAGTGAGAGGGGGAAGGTGCCATGGTACAGATTGGACACCCGATATTGCAGGGATAAAAGGCAAAATGTTAAAGAAAAACTATTTTTAATTTTTCTAATTTTTTCACCATTTTTTGAATATCCAAATCCTTTAATTTTCTTTTATTTTTACTTTTTATAAAGTTTTCATGTATTTTATCCCTTACATTTAAAATTATCAGTATTATTTCATTTTCCTATTATTTGTATTTGTCTATTATAATGGCTTCAACTTTAAAGAAGCTTTGGATAACAGAAGGGTTACACCTGGATCGAGAGAGGATCATTGGTGGGGGTGTCAGGAATGGGGGATTCATGGGAGGAAGTTCACTTGAACATTCATAAAAGGTATATAAAATTGTTCAAATGCTCATGGGGCATGGTCACAGTGGGTGGAGAATCACTCAATAAATGTGACAGTACTGAATTCCCAGCCTGGAGAGCTCTGCCACATTCTACAAGGGAGCAGCAAAGTCCCCCAAGTGCAGGGGCAGTGTCTGGCTAAGAAGGATGATCCATTGATGTGTTCTTGTTATTGATGTCTAGCCTTAGAAGTCTTTGCTCTTGAAATTGAAATTTAGCCTATTGTTATGGGGTGCCTAAGGGTTGCCTCCTGGGAGCCTCCTTGTTGCTCAAATGTGGCCTCTCGCTAAGCCTAACTCAGCACATGAATGCATTATCTTGCTCCCAGTGTGGGACATGACTCCTGGGAATGAGCCTCCCTAGCAATGAGTAATTACTACCAAGTGCCAACTGTCAATACGAGTAGAAAAATACCTTGAATAAATGGGGGAAAAGGTAAAGAAAAATGAGTTCATATGGCTACGAGATTTCAAAGTGAGTCGGGAAGTCATCCCAAAGGTAATGCTTATGCAGATCTCAGTAGGATCTCATAGGCTTCCAATGTGGATATCACCCCAAATAGAGGGGTTCCTGAGGGCTCAGCAGACACCCAGGCCCTATATAAGGGTGGATAGCTCCAGTTTATTGCCTTATCCTTGGGCTCTACTTTGGAATCTGTGCTCCTGAGAGTCACAGAGTTGGAATCAAATAATTCCTCCCTGCACATGGTCTATCTGTCCCTTCAATTCAAACCCATATGTGGTGGTGTAGTTTGTAGGTGTACTTACAGAGACTGGAGTCTTTGGCTGCCCATGTTCCAGCTGGGCCCTGACTCTCAGCTCCTACTCTACAGCTCAATGGACTCACCCAGCAAACCTGGCGGGGAGATGATGATGGACAACGGCCATCCCAGGGAATGGAGTCTGCTGCTGCAGGCAGGATAATCCCACCCATCTTATCCATGGGATATAAGCCCCCTCTCACTTGGAGGTGGAGTGGACATCACCACTCCAAAATCCTCAGGATTCAGGGAAGAGCTATGGACTAGAGTGGACTTACTGGTATTCTGTTATAGACATATCATGATTCAAGCAATGGAATAAATTTCAACATTAATGTAGAGCCAGTGGCCACTGGATGCTTTGAGGACAGGGAGAGGGAAAAGCAGTTGTAATACAGGGGCTTTTTTGGGACTTGGGAATTATCCTGAGTCTTATTACAATGACAGATATAGGCCATCTTCCAGCAGCATATAACAAGGAGAACTTTGTGGGTCAGAGTGTGGTCTATGATGTGAACTATGGTCCATGCTTATTGGCAAAGCACCATGGTGAGTATATCTATTGCAGGTGATGTGTCACACTAATAAAAAATGTTTATGTGAGAGGTTGTGGGAGGTGTGGGTGGTGGGAATTATGGGAATTCCTATAATTTTTGTGTAACATTATCTAATCTAAGCAATTTTTAAAAAAATTAAAAATTAAAAATTAAAAAAAAATTGCTGGTGGAGTTTTTGTTGGGGTTGCGTTGAAACTGTTTAATAACTGATTAGAGTCTTAATGATATTTAGTCTTCCAATCCATGAGCCTATGTTCTTCTAATTATTTCCATCCCTTTAAATTTCTTTTATCAATGCATTGTCGTTTTCTACATCCAATTGCTTTACATACTAGGTTAAGTTTATTCCTAAATACTGAATTCTTTAAGCTGATATAGTATGAAGGAGTGATTTGGGGGGTGGCTCGGCCGTG
Source organism: Cabassous unicinctus (assembly GCA_029593785.1). Lineage (NCBI taxonomy): Eukaryota > Metazoa > Chordata > Mammalia > Cingulata > Chlamyphoridae > Cabassous > Cabassous unicinctus. The sequence goes on from JAQZBX010036523.1 coordinate 5,028, forward strand.
GAGGGTCGTTCCCCTGGTGGGGGAATCCGGCGTGGAGGGCGACGCAGGAAAGAAACTGCAGAGATGAGGCTGGTGACTCGGGTCTGCTTTATTGGGGAAGTGCAGCATAATATATAGGGTTGAGGGGTGGTGTGGTGTTAGCTGATTGGTTTCGAATCAGGTAAAGTTGGGATTGGTTGGCGCGGGTTGTTGCTGGGTAGGAGGTATCAGAGAGGAGTGCAGGGGAAAGGGTTAGGGTATGGGGGAGGGTAGTGGCCGTGCATGCCCGTTGGCTGCTTGTTAAGTTTCGTTTCTCGCCCAGATCTTAAGTTTCGTTTCTTGCTCAGATCTTAAGTTTCGTTTCTTGAGTTATTGCCAACAATAGTAAATGAAATTTTTTCCCCTGACTTCATCCTCAGATTGCACATTACCAGTGTATAGAAATGCCATTGATTTTTGCATATTGATCTCGTATCCTGACACTTTACTGATGTCATTTATTAGCTCTTGCAGCTTTGTTGATTTTTTGGAACTATCTGGATTTAGCATCATATAATCTGTGAATGGTGAAAGATTTTCTTTTTCCTTTCCAATTCGGTTGTCTTTTATTTCCTCTTCTTACCTGATTAATGTTGCTAGAACCTCTAGCGTATATTGAACAACAGTGGTGACAGTGGGCATCCTTATCTTGTTCTGATCTCAACTGGAAATTTTTCACCATTAAGGAAAATGTTAGATATGACTTTTATACATAGCCTTTATCATGTTGAGAAAGTTTAATTCAATTCATATTTTTGTAGTATTTTTATCAGGAAAGGATGCTGTATTTTGCCTTTGACTTATTAATGTGGTGTATTATGCTGATTGCTTTTCTTGTTTTGAGGCACACATTATGCCTAGTATAAACCCCACTTGATCATGATGAACACTTTTTTTAATGTGTTGTTGGATTTGATTAGCAAAATTTCCTTGAGGATTTTTCAATCCTTGTTCATTAAAGAAATGGGTCTGTAATTTTCTTCAAGATTTTTTTACCTGGCTCTAGTCTTAAGGTGATATTGGCTTCAGAGGATGAGTTTGGTAAGCATCTTTCTTATTCAATTTTTGGAAGAGCTTGAGTAAGATCAGTATTAAACGTCCTTTGAAAGATTGGTAGAACTCACTTTTGAAACCATCTGGTACTGGGCTTTTCATTTTAGGGGGTTGTTTGATGACTGTTTCAATATCTTTACTTGTGATTGGTTTGTAGAGATCTTCTATTTCTTTTAGGGTCAGGGTATGTGGTTTGTAGGTTCATAGGAGTATTTCCATTTCATCTATATTGTCTAATTTGTTGGTGTACAGTTGTTCATAGGATCCTATTATGATCTATTTTATTTCTTTGCTGTCAGTAGTAATGTCTCCATTTTCATTTTTTTTTGTATTCATATGTCAGTTTTTTTGTCTATCTAGCTAAGGGACTGTCAATTTTGTTAGTATTCTTAGAGAACCAAGTTTTGATTTTGTTAATTTTTTCTATTTGTTGTTGTTGTTGTTCTCAATTTCATTTATTTCTGCTCTAATCTTTACTTCTTTACTTCTACTTGCTTTGGGAATAATTTGCATTTCTTTTTCTGTTTACTCCCACTGTGTAATTTCATAATTTATTTTAGCTTTTCCTTGTTTTTTAATGTAAGCATTGAGAGCTATAAATTTTCACTCCATGCCTTAGGCTCTGATATGTGGTGTTCTCATTTTCATTCCTATCAATATTATTTATTTCTGTCATAACTTCTTTGTTGAGCTACTGATTATTTAACACTTTGTTGTTTTATCTCCACATATGTTTAATTTTCCCTTTTTCTACCTCTTGTTGATTTCCAACTTTATTTCATTATGATCAGAAAAAGTGCTTTCTGTAATTTCAATGTTGTTGAATTTTTTGCTACATGCTTTGTGACCAAACATATGGTCTATTCTGGAGAAAGGTCCATAAATACTTAAGAGAATCTATATTCTGCTGTTTGGGGATGCTAAGTTCTATATATGTCTAAGTTTATTCCATTATCATATTATTCAACCTGTCTGTTTCTTTATTGACCCTCTGCCCAAATATTTTAACCAATGATGACATTGGTGTATTTAAGTGCCCAAATATATTGATAGACATGTCTATTTTTCCCTTAAGTTTTACCAGTGTTTGCCTCATGTATATTGGGGTATCCTGACTAGGTGCATTACAATTATGATTGTTATTTCCTCCTGGTGAATTGCCCATTTTATTAATATATAATGTCCTTTCTTGTCTTTAATAATAGTTTTGCTTTTAAAGTCTATTTCATCCATTATAATTATAGTACTCCAGCATTTTGTTGGTTTTTGTTTGCTACTGCATTTGTGGAATATATTTTTCCAGCTTTTCACTTTCAATCTATTGGTCTCCTTCAGCCTAATGTGAGTCTCTTGTAGACACCATATCGTTGGCTCATATTTTCTTATCCATTCTGCTAGGCCATTTCTTTTGATTGGGAAGTTTAATCCATTAACATTCAACATTATTACTATAAAGGCTGTTATTATTTCACCCATTTTGACTTTTGGGTTTAATCAGTCGTATTTTCTTCTCACCACTCTTTTAGCACTTTTATTTACTTTTACTGATATAGTCTTCATTTCTAGGCTCTCTTTCAAGCCTCTCTCTCTTGTCTGACTTTCAGGCTGTAGCACTCCCTTTAGTATTTCTTGAAAAAACAGTGTTTTTGTTTCAAATTCTCTAAGTTTCACCCTCATTTTCAAAAGACAATCTTACTGGAAATAAGATTCCTGGTTGGCAGTTTTTCCCTTGCATTGTCTTAAATATATCATGCCACAGCTTTTTTTGCCACCATGATTTCTGATGAGAAATCAGTATGTAATCTTACTGGGTATCCTTTATGTGTTATGCATCATTTTTCTCTTGCTGGTCTCAGAATTCTATTGGACTTTTGCATTTGATATTCTGATTAGTATGTTTTTTGGAGTTGGTCTATTCAGATTTTTTCGATTGAGAATATGTCCTGCTTCCTAGATATGGATATCTATGTCCTTCAATAGTGTTGGAAAATTTCCTGCATTTATTCTTCAAATATTCCTTCTGATCCATTTCGCTTCTTGTCCATTTCTAGCACCCCAATTATACATATATTTGCACATCTTTACATTTTCTTTATTTCCCTGAGATGGTTTTCTATTTTATCCATTCTTTTCTTCATCTGTTCCTTTGTATGTTTGCTTTCAGGGCCATGTCTTCATGTTCAATGATCCTTTCTTCTGCCTCCTCAAATCTACTTTTATATACCTCCAACCAGTTTATTTTTAATTTTGTTTATTGCATCTTTCATTCCCATAAGATATGTTATTTTTCTCTGTATGCTTTCAAATACTTATTTTTAGTCCTCCAGTATCTTCTTAATCTCCTTAATCTCTTTAGCTGTCTCATTGAATTTATTAAGATTTGTTTGAATATCTTTCATTAGTTGTCTCAACTCCTTTATGTCATCTGGAGGCTTATCTTGTTCCTTTGATTGAGCCATATTTCCCTTTTTCTAGGTACAGATTGCAATTTTTTGTTGCTATCTTGGCATTTGGCTTGCTAGAAGTATTTATTTTGGGCAAAGCTTTGTTTCACTTTTTCCCTCGCTTTGGAGGGTGAAGCTGCCTGCATTGCCCCAGGGACTAAATGAGCTTCTCTCACCTTTCTCCGCTGTCATAGGTATGGGCAGAACTGCAGCTATATGAAATAATCCAAGTTGTGCAGGCCAAGACCTACTGTAGATGCCCTGAGAGACTGATGAAGTTTCACATCCCTTCCTGCCCTGCCTGGGGTGGGAATGGACATGCTGATGTGGGCAAAAATGATGTAGTGTGTGTCTAAAATGACTACAGTTGCCCAGTAGACTGCCATAGCATGGGTCTCCTTCCTCTTTTGCCATGGGAGGGGATGGGTCCTCTGGATTGCTAAACAATCTAATCCATGTTGTCCAAATATGCTTGCAGTTTTCCAGAGACTCTGAGGGAGAACTGTCCCTTCTATGCTTTTAGGAATGGGGATGGAACCACAGGTATCTTACAGTTCAGTCTCTGCAGGTCAAAAGTGCCTGCCATTTTCCAGAGAGCATGAAGAATCACCAGTTTCTTCCTATTCTGTTGGTGAATGGGGATGGTTCCACAGGAATTAAACAGTTCATTCTGTGTGACCCAAAATGTCTGCCATTGTCCAGAAAGGATGAGGAAACCCTAATCCCTCCTATCCTATTGCAGTATATGGGTGGATACACAACTACCAACCAGTTTAGATCTTACATGTCAAAAATGCCTGCTATTGCCTTTAAAGTCTAATAAAACACAGCTCCCTTTATCTTACTTGGGGGCAAGGATGTAGCTAAAGGGGTCTGACTATTTAATCTGTATGGATCAAAAGCAACTGCAGTTTCCAGACAGCCTGGGAAAACATCTCCCTTGTCCAATTAGGGGTATGGATGAAGTCACAGGTGAACAACAGTTGAGTCTGTGCAGGCTAAAAGCAAATGCATTAGCCCAGAGAGGAAGCACCACTCCCCTACTATCCTATGTGGGGAGGTCTGGAGAGATGGAATTGAAAGTGCTCAACAAGACAGATTGTGCAGGCTAAATTCACATGAGTGGCCCAGAGAGGCAAAGGAAACACAGCACCCACCCTCTCCTTGTTGGGGGCTGGGATGGAGCTATAGGTTTCTCAATATCCAGTTTGTGTAGGCCAGAAGCACCTAGTTATCCAGAGAAGCTGAAGAAACACAGCACCTCTCCTATTCTATTGTGGTGTGGGGATAGAGCCCAGGTCTCTGATAATTCAGTCTATGCTGGTAAAATATGCCTGCAGTTACCTGGATAGGCTGGTGCAGGTCCCACCAACTTCCACACTCCCAGAAGTTGGGCTGGAGCCTAGGCAAGGGCTGAAGTCTGATCTGGGTGGGAAGAAGTGGTCCTTAACATCACTGTGATTTTCTATCAGCCCCCTTTCCTTCATGCTGGGGACAGAGTCAAATGGTGGCTACTAGCTTCTTTCCAACTTGAACAGGTTCAAATTTTAGCTGTTCTTAGGGTTATACTTTAGCCAGTTGAATTTATTAATCAGTAGCTGAAGCCAGTGGCCAACCATCTCTTCCTTTCCTGGTTTTGAAAAATTGAGCTTCTAACTACAGCCACAGCCATGGAACAGTTCCCAAGGTGGCTTCCACTGCAAGAGGAGGATGAGTACCAGCCTCCTAGGCATGGTATGCTCTACTCATGCAACTTCACTGCTGATAAGGCTGGTTAGCTTAGGAAAAGTGAAGAAAAGTCTGAGTCCTGGCACAAAACATGGCTGTGAGAAACATGGCTGAGAAACCCCACCAGGAAACTACCTGAGGGAAAAACTGTCACCAAGAATAAAGCTAGAAAGATCCCCTGAGACCTCTTGATGAGATTGCATCTGGAATGAGGTTGGAACAAGATCCCATCTCGGGTCAAGGGAAAGCCCCAGACACACTCAAAAGACCTCACCATTGACACCTCAGGTCATAGGTGGGGTAACCAATCAGAACAGCACACAGCTAGGGCCTCTCCCCAAATAAGGAAGGAGAGGAGTAAATAATAGCTTAATAAAGGTAACCCCACAAGAAAAATGCTCTCCCTGCCTAGAGGAGCCCATATTTATAGGCTTAAGTGTATAAACATCTTCACTTCACCCTCTTCTCAATAAACTCCTAATTAACTACTCTGACATGTTCTTAGATTCTTTTATATAACATAGCCAAGAACCTAGAAGAATCCATCATCCCCTTACTTCATATGATGATCTGAGCTAGGAGTTTTACAGGCAGGTAACTGTCCCCAACCCCATTGAGGACAGGTGAGTCAAAACTATGAATAAACTATGAATTATTGCCTGCTTGTGCCATCTTTTGTTTGTTTCCTGAACAGGCTATCACAGGACATAGAAGTCTGCTGGAATCCTACCCCTGTCATTGTCCTGCAGTGGCAGCAGCAACAGAGCTGCAGACTTGTACTCCTCCTCAAAGCTCAGTCTCATGCATTCACTGCTCCATCATCTGCACCTCATCAGTCCACACTTCTCCCCACCCCACTGGAGCTCCCCTAGTCTTGGATGGTTGGTAAAGGGGAGTGATGGTAGGCAAGGCCAAGGTGGGTGTAATGGGGTGACCTATGCCCTCTTTCTCAGGGGATCACCAGCCAGGAGTCTGTGTCCATGCTTTGGTTCTTGCCCACCTTTAATCTTCTGACTACTGCTGTCCTCATTTTCGGTCTCTGAGATGCTTTGGAGTGTCTTAGAAAATGAAAATGCATTTGCAATAGAGGGTTTTGTCCCACTCTTGGTAGCACAGTGAATTTCTGTTTTTTTCTCAGCTCCTGGGTGGCCCTGACATTGCCTTAGGTCCCCCAAGTCTGTTGGCTGGCAAGCATCAGAACAATTGATCTCTAATCTCTTAATCCACATTTAATATCTGATTTAATTGTGAAGCTCCCTGGCAGGGGCCACTTAATAGCCAAGCCAGCCCCTTTTCTAGGAAAAATCACTTGCATGGTTTGGCAGCTTTGGTCCAGAACCTAGGTCCAAACATCACCCATGACATGGTTTCTCCATGGGGACAGCAAAGGCATGGCTCTGAGTTCTCAGGATGCTGAGGCCTGAGCAGTGACTCTAAATGTCTTCCAAGGCATTTTCAACCCCTGGGCAATTGGTGTCCCCTAACTCCTTAGAGGGACAACTATTTTGGAGTCTTCAGTTTGGGGGTAAAAGTTTAGTCATATTTGGCCTCTTGGATGCCAGGTTGGCTGACAAACTCTCTCTGTTGTTCCTAGAATAATGGATATTTTCTCTAGCATATGAACACTGGGGTGTATTCTCCAGAACTAGACAATCTTGTACACCAATGGATGGAGGAAGGAGTAACTGATCATCTGCCCTAACACCACATAACTAAAATACAGCCTTGAAAATGGCCAGCAATGTCCTGCTAATGACACTCTAAATTATAAACATATGTTGCAATTAGACCTCCTCTGTAAAAGAGAAAGGGAGCACTCAAAGTTTCCATATGTACAAATCTTTTTAACTCTATCTCAGAATATAAGTTTAAATGGATCTTTCAGGGTGTGTTCTGCTTGGGAAGTGAAACAAGCTTCAGACAAGAGAGAGCCTGAGAAGGAAGGTGACATCTCAGTTTATTCTTTCCTCAATTCTCCCTTGCATTGTAATCCATTTCCCAATCCTAAGGTCTCTACACCTAAAGCTCCCTCAGACTCATCTCCATCCTCTGCATACCCACCTTATACACCTATAGCTAGTCTAGCAGGAGTTACCAGGAGTGGGGCATCTTTTCACCCTACTAGGGGACTAAGAATGGCCTCTAACCACTAAGGGAAGTAGCAAATGGAGATGTGGGAACAATTAGAGTCCATGTCCCCTTCTCTCTGACAGATTTATCTCAATGTAACCAACAGCTGGAATGATTTTCAGAGGACTCAGCTAAATTTACTGAGTAATTCCAGTATTTAACATTAAATTTTGGGCTAACATGGGAAAATGTGCATTTTATCCTAGTCACATGCTGCACTCCTGAAGAAAAATTATGCATTTGGGAGGAGGCCCAGGCATATGCCATTAAGATGGTGTTCCAACAGCTTCAGCAACATGCTATTGGGGTCATGGCAGTACCAGATTCCAACCATTTTTGGGACTACCAAAGGGAAAAAACAGGCCAAAGGAAAAGATATCATATGATAGCATGTTTATTAGAGGGAATTAGAAAGTGTGTCATCAAGTCTGTTAACTATAATAAGCTGCAAGAAATAAGCCAAGAAGAAAAGGAAAATCCTGCCCTGTTCCTAGGGAGGCCAGTAGAAAATAAGAAAAAGTATATCCAGGTTAATCCTGACTCACTGGAGGGACAGGTTATGTGAAAAAAAGATTTTCTTGGCCAGTTGGCTCCATATATTAGAAATGCTGTGCTGAAAATAAAAGACTTTAAAAGGGGGTGCAGACCAAGTTTATCATGCTAAAGTTTCATTAATATAGAAGCAGCAACAAAAGAGGTTTATGCTCAAAGGAGTGAGTTGGGGGAGCAGCTTATATGGCTGCTTGAGAAAAAAAGAGAGGTTTGGGGAAATGGGGATGGGGGGCGGATAAAGGGGACATGATTTATGATTACTACATGTATTCAGTGACCTGCATGGACTACAGGGGCTACAGAGTCTTTTCGGGCAAGGAGTGCTTGAGGCTCAGTTTGTTAGTCAGCAAGCAGGATGTGGATGGAAGATTGTAGTCATCTGGTGAAGATCAGCAGGCATTACTGGTGTCAGCTTGAACTCTTTGTTACACTTATTTTTTCAGGTTTGGAAAGAGGATCTTATCATCACCACAAAGGAATATTGGTATGTCAACTTGCTTCAGTTAACCTCCACTTCTTCTTTATAACTCTCTGGAGAAAAGGGAAGCTCAAGCAAATCAAGCTGGTAAGTAAATTCATTTACCATTCCAATCTCACATTCCCTCCTTTTAGTCAAGGGACTATTTTGACTCCCCAAAGACCAAGTATGATTAGTTTGGGGCTTTACAGACTGATACTCTAAAGCTACAGGCAACAGGAGAAAAATACCAGTGGCTTTGAGACACTGCTGGGTGAAGTCGGTATTGATGCAAGTGAAAACAGTCCAAGGAGAAACGTGATGATAGCATGATCAGTGGTGGGACTAGGGAATAAAATCAAGAGGTGTTAAGCAGAAACACCTTATTTGATTCCACTGTGTATCTTGGTTGCTGGCTTATGCTGTGAAGGCATTTGGCTTCCTTGAAGAATTTCTGGATGTTGGTCTGGACTTGTTTGGTGGCGTTGATCCAAGTACAACAGGATGTATTGGCAACTGCACAGATGCCTTCTTCTTCTGAGAGTAGGTAATCTAAAGCTAAGTGATTGTCCACAGTTATGGCTGCGAGGGAATTGAGAGAAGTAGTAAATCCTTGCAGGGCTTGCTCCATTTCTTGAGTTATAACTTCAAGGGTGGCACAGAAGTTGCAGATGACATGTTCTTGGTATCTAAAACCTATCCAGAGGTTTAAAAGTATGAGTCTGAGCACTATTCCAGCAAGAATTAAACCGATGTCCCTTTTATTTCACATGGGTGGGGTAAACTTATAAAGGTAGAAGTTGGGGTATATTACAGATCCAATTGTGCATTGTCCACCAGGTTCTGTGTCAGTGATTAGGCAAGGAAATACTACAGTACTAGAGTGGTATTACATAGGAAGGTGAAACCAGGGGAGAGATAGAAAAGTCTTTGGTCCATGAGTGAATAAACAAAAGAACAGTGTGAGGGTCATTTTAATTAGACAATGAGGCTAAGGAAGACAATGTTTGCTACAGTCTAGGGAAAAGCAGTGGAGCTAATAGCAGGGAAGAGATGATAATAGAGTCCACAGGAGGCCCTTGGTAGTGTTCTTGCTCTCAGGGAGAATTATACATTAGTTCAGAAAAGAGACAAAAGGGGTTATAAGTGTACTCAGCCCAAGTCCAGGGTCTTAGGAGAGCTGTCTGCTTCAGCTGACAGCTGCTTCTTGACCCAGTGGAGCTGCATGATCCAGTCTCTGATGCTTTCAGTAGTCTACTCGGGTAACAGGTCTCATTTTAGGTGCAACTGGTGAATCCAAGAGTTGATTCCTCAAAGCTTTGCATCAGTAGAGGTGGTAAGGAGGACTTAAAAAGGTCTTTTCCACCAGGGCTCAAGTCCGTGTTTTCGAAGATGCAGTTTTTGATACCCCCAATATCCTCATTGCACAGGTGGTGAAGGGGGTAGATCTGTAGATACTAAGAAAAGTTTTCTGGAATTCAGAAAGAGTTTGTGAAAATCTTTGGCAGCAGGTAGCCTGTGAGGAACTAACTTCATCAGTTTGTGACCAGGGAAATAGGAGCATGGGCCTACCAGTAACTATCTTGTAAGGAAAAGAGAGATCCAAAAGTGCTTACCCACAGATTCATGAAGACTACGGGGAGAACATTAACCTAGAGGGAGGAAAATAGTACAGTAATTTTCCCTAACTGTGTCTTGACCAGGCCATTGTTGTGTTCAACTAGACCTGATGATTGGAGGTGATAGACTCAGTGGAGGTCCTGCAAGATGGGTGAAGTTGACAGAAGTTTAGAGAGGGATTGCCATGTGAAGTGGGTACCATGGTCACTATGGATTTCTTGAAGAACTCACCACCAAGGGAATATCTTTTCTAACAAAATTTTGGCTACAGATGTCACAGTTGCTTGTCTTACAGGAAAAACCTCTATCCACTGAGAGAACATCCAGGCAGAGGTTCTTTCAAAGTGGTTTCACTGAGGTCTGGTCTTGGACTGGGAACTGACTCAAGAAGAATGACACAGTTATGGTGCTCAGCATAATCTTTGGTGGCCAAGTCAGGAAGGAAAGTGGCAGGGTTGAGAGTCTTAACAGGCTCAACTGAAATATTAGGGTTGCTTAAGAGGGAGGCTTCTAGGTGTGCCAGGCAGCTTTCAAAGAAATGTTGGGAATGATGGCTGTTTAGTAGAGTCTCCACAGTATAAGGCACAAAAGTTGTGAGAGAGCTGTATCTAGGGTTACTTCAGAGACTGCCTGAGACAAAGCCACAGTGGCAATGACTGAACATAGGCAAGAGGGAAGGCCTTGAGTTAATGCATCTGGAGGATCTGGATGTAAAAGCCCATGGAATGAAAATGATCATCATGTTTTTGGGTTTATATCCTACAGTCATTCTCTCCTTTTTCATTCACAAATAGCAGGAAGGGGAGTGAATAATTATGAAGCCCTAGGGAAGATGGTTTTAAAAGTGCTAGCTGCAAAAAGAAGGTTAGGGAGGAAAGAACTAAAAGGATTGGGGGAGAAAATGCAAAGCTATTTATGCTACTATTCACCCTGTTCCACCACTCTTAAAATCTTTCCACCTCCTCTTCCATAAGAGGCCCTGAGCATGGAATGGGAGGAGTGGAGGGATATAAATAGTATCACTGTGATATAAGGCCACAGCTACCATATAAACAACAAGATAAGTAATTACGGTAGTTTGTGGGTTCTGAGAGTTACCACCTATACAGGTTGCTCTTATCTTAAGGGAAGGATATTCCAGGGGAGACCAGAGATGCCAGATGCTGGCACCCATCTCCATTTCTAAGAGTTTAATTGAGCACAGGTTGTTACTACAGTGGCAGCCCAGTCAAGGAAGAATTTAGAAGAAGCTCTCTGAATCTAGAAAAGAAGGTACAGATTCTTTGTCCTTTGAATATATTTATTATGTTAAAGTGATTTTTTTTATCCTTCTACTCAAACAGACCACTGTTTAAGAAAATTGTGCTATTTTAACAGAGAGAAAGTCAAATTTTAATTTTGGGCCAGAACACCATTTAGTAAACAAATGTAAGTTAGCATAAATTATAAATAGATTGAGGATAGTTTTTTTGTTTGTTTGTTTTTTTCCTAATAAGTTACTTTTTGTTATCAACATCAACTCCTAGATTTTTACTTAATAATGATGTCCCAGAATCTGTCATTTACATTGTAATCATTCAGTTTGGAAAAATGCTTTATAAACTTCGCATAACCATCCAAAAACACATAAACTGGTTACTTCATCTCAGGACAAATTCCCCCTTTAAATAAGCTTATTGAAATATAGTAAACAATAAGCAAAATTCACATCCAGTAACCTTTCTACAATGTTCCATATGCATTCAAGTATGTCAAATATTTCAGTCCTCATTTTATGAAAAAAAAAGAAGGCATCTTAGGGCAAAACACACCCCCTTAAACAAGCTTTCACAAACCTTCTATTTCTTATCTTTTTAATCCTCGTATCCCTCATTCTGTTCTTTGAAAACCTAGTCATTTCAGTTTTATGCAAAACAACTATTTTTTAAAATAGATATTTGTAACAATTTCATTAACCAAAAACTTACTTTTTTCATCAACGTAAAAATTTAACAGACTTAATGTCACCTTATTTAATTAGTATTCATATAAACCTAGGAAGATTATACCTGAGTAGAATAAAAACAAAATAATGATTATGTTAGAAATGTTTTTATCTTTTTTTCTTCCATAGGTTAAACTTCTTTGTTTTCATAATACCATAAAATTTCAAAATACAATAAAATTGTAAAAATTGAAAGCATACTATTGATCAGGCTCTGGAGAATATATTATTGTTAATTGATTCAATCAGGGTTTAGAAAGATATTTTTATAGCTTTTAAGGACGTTTTATTTATTTATGAAATTTAGTTTATGCTCATCCCAAAGCTGTTAAAATTTAATTGAGAAATTACTGGACAGATTTAACAAAACAATTTTTTTTTCTGTAATATCACCTTCATCCCAATTATTTTAATTTCTAAGCCTAGTACACATAATTCTAAGCTGAACTCACATCTCCCTTCTCTTTCCATACCCAGCCCACCCACATCTTCACAAAGCAGTTTTCCAGGTTAGGACAGAACCCTGGGGGCATTATAGGCTATAAAAATATTATGGAGGAATTCAGAAAAAAACTTTTTAATTTATTTTTTCTTTAAATAGATCTGTTGGACTGATTTTATAGGACATTTTGTCCTGTTTGGCTTTTCTAATTTGGGTTCTTGGAGTATTCATTTACAAATACAAGTACTTATTTAATTTTTAACAATTTAAATACAGCTCTTTTAAGAATTTTCATTTTTTAATTTATTTTTAACCTCTGAAAGTTGGAAAATATACATTAAAGAAACAGACAAGATGCAAACCACAGAAACAAATAAGTATAGAAATATAAAACTTACTGTTTCCCACAATAGTAGAGAAAAAGTAAAGAAGCAGAAACAGAGAATTCTCTTACCTGAATGGCCAAAAACAGAAGCTGTGACAGAGGGTCTGATGAAACTATAGCTCAACAAATAGATTTTGACCTCAATAACAATGTGGCAGGAGTTTAAATATAAGAGTGATGCTAGCTGGGTGAGGCAGGAGATGACTCCAGAGAAAATGGAACACAAAAGGATTCCTGAAGTTACCTTGCACCTCTCTGAGGCATCATAGGCATCATCCTAGCATCCACATTTGGATCCCACTGATTCCACTAAGTAATATTGTGCTGAAAATAAAACAGACTTTTAAAAGTGGTGGAGAAGAGAAGGGGCAAAATCCTACCTGAGGGAGTTCTTTTGGGAATCCACAGAGCAGGAGGCTTCAGAGCATTGATCTGGAGGGAGATGGAAAAGATATAAAAAGCCCAAGGAAAACCTTTCTTAGCTCTTACAAGTTTCCTCTTCTACTTTTTTGGTATTGCTATCACTATTATTCTTTTGTCTTATCTCTTTCCTTTTCTCTGGTCCTAATATTGTTTTTAAGGGTAAACAGATGATAGCAAAGATGTAGAATAAGAGGAACTAAATATAAAAATTAACCTTACCACACACAAAGAAACCTCAAAATAAAACCCTAGAGTAGAAAGAGAAGCTAGCCAACCACATAAGTCTATCAAATAAACAGATGCTCAGACAGCAACAAAAAATTACAAGCCATACTAAGAAACAGGAGGACATGGCTCAATCTAAGAAACAAACGATAAAATAGGAGGAGATTCAGAGTGTGGAACAACTGATCAAGGATGTCAAAAAATTTCATCAACTTAATGAAGTGAATGAAGGGATGAATTATATTAAGAAATCAATGAGAGAACATACTGAAGAAATTATAAGCATACATGAAAGAGGTAACTGATATGATGGTGATGAATGGCACAATGCAAGAAATCAAAAGTACACTGGAAACACATACAGCATATTTCAATAGGCAGAGGAAAGAATCAGTGATGTGGAAGACAGTACATCTGAAATCAAACAGATAGTAGAACAGATAGATAAAAAGATAGAAAAAAATCCAGAAATAACTTGGGGATTTGAATGACAACATAAGTGCACAAACATATGCATTATAAGCATCCTGGAGGGAGAATAAAAGGGAAAGTGGGCAGAAGGAGTATTGGAGGAAATAATGGCTGAAAAATTACGTACTCTATTGAGGGATATGGACATACATGTCCAGGAATTGTAGTACACCCCAAACAGTATAAATCATAACAGGTCTACCACGAGACATATATATTAGTCAAATTGTCCAATACTCAAGTCAGAGAGAAATCCTGAAAGCAGCAAGAGAAAAGAGACTCATCACATAAAAGGAAAGTTCAAAATGGTTATGTGCTGTTTTCTCATCTGAAACCATGGAGGCAAGAAGGCAGTGGTATGACATAGTTAAGGTGCTAAAAGAAAAAAAAAATCATCCAGTCAAGAAGTGTCCATGCAGTAAAGCTGGCATTCAAAAATGAGGGAGAGTTCAAAATATTTACACATAAACAGAAATTAAGTGAGTTTGTCAATAAGAAACCTGCCCTTCAAGAAATATGAAAGGGATTTCTGCAGATTAAAAGGGAATCATTGTTGTGGAGGCAGTGGCCAGTGGAGTTTCTGAGGGGAGGGAGAGGGAAAAACAGGTGTAATTTGGAGGCATTTTTGGGATGTGGGATTTGTCTTGAATTACATTGAAATGACTGATACAGGTCATGATGTATCTTGCCATAATTTACAAAATTATGTTAAAGGGAGTATATACTACAATGTAAACTAGAATTGAAGTCTAGTGGCAATGCTCCAAAAGGTGTTAATCAGTTGCAACAAATGTACCACCCTAATGAAGAATGTTAATGTGGAAATATTTTAGCGGTGTAAGGAGCAGGATATATGGCAATCCCCTATATTTTTGGGGGTAATATTTATGTAATCTAAGTATCTTTTTTTTTTAAGTATATTAAACAATTCAACTACAGCAGTTTTTATTTTAACAAATGCATCACAATTACTATTTGTGCATTTAGGAATTTGTATACATTTTATTAAATGCCTCTGAGGATTCATATGCCAGAATGTTCCCTAAATATATTTTCCTGTATATGTGGGGAAGGAGAGACCTATATTAGTTCTAAGAATTGAGCTTTGTTATAAAATGAATTATCTGTAATTTTATGAAATAATGTAAAGTTAGTTTAGGACAGCTAATTTTAAGGTCTTTGTAAAGTGTATGACATTAAAAAAAATTAACATTCATTGAGTGCTTCTAATGTGCTATGCAGAATTATAATTGATTGATGTATTTATTAAATCCTCAGACATACCATTGACCCACTTAGGAAGGCACTATGGATAAAAACTTCCTTTTACAAATATAGAGGTTGCCAAATTTCAGCCAGAGAGAAAGTACTGGAGACAAACTTTGAACATAGGTATCCCACTACTATGTCTATATTCTTCTCCACCATGTTTAGAGTCTCACTATATTTCATACATCAAAAATTCTCTGAGTTTAGCATTTTTGTATTCTACTTAGCACATTTAAAAATATAGTGTTTAAATACAAATATATTAATTAGCAATGGTAAGTGCTTGCATAACCCTCAGGTTCATTACAACATTCATGTCTGTGAATATTTTGAACTCTGCTTCACTTTTGAACAACATCTTTGATGGATAAAGAATCCTTGGCTGTATGTTTTTCTTTTTAGCATCTTAACTATATCATACCACTGCCTTTTTGCGTCTATGGTTTCAGATGAGAAATCAGCACTTTATCTTATCAAGCTTCCCTTGTATGTGATGGATATCTTTTCTCTTGCTGCTTTCAGTATTCTCTTTTTGTCTTGGTCATTGGACAATTTGAAAAGTATATGTCTTGGAAAAGGCCTGTTAGGATTTATACTGTTTAGTTTGTGCTGTGCTTCCTGGACATGAAGTCCATGTGCCTCAAAAGGGTTGGGAAGTTTTCAGCCATTATTTCCTCCAACACACCTTCTGCCCTCTTTCCCTACTCTTCTCCCTCTAAGATGCCTATAATGCATATATTTGTCCATTCTGTGTTGTCATTCAAGTCCCTAAGTCCCTACTAGATTTTTTAAAATCTTTTTATATATCTGTTCTACTGTCTGATTTCAGCTGTACTGTCTTCCACATTATCGATTCTTTCCTCTGCCTTTTCAAACCTGCTGTTAAATGTACTTCCAATTTATTTTTTATTTCTTGCACTGTACCATTCATCAACATCATATCTGTTATCTTTTTGTGTATGTTTACAATTTCTTCTTAATATCCTTAATCTCTTCCTTCACTTCATTAAATTGTTTCATGATATTTGTTTGGACATGTCTAATTAATTTTTGCATGTTCTGAATTGCCTTCTGGTTTATAACTTGTATGCTGGACTGGGCTATGTCTTCCTGTTTCTTAGTATGGCTTGTGAATTTTTATTGGTGTCTAGGCATCTGTTTAGCTTGGTGGGCTTATTTGGTTGTTTAATTTCTTTCTCTACTCTCTGGTTTTATTTTGTTGTTGTTATTGTATGGGGTAAAGTTTCACTTTGATACTTTGCATCTTTTATTCTATTTCCATTATGTTGTCTATGTTACAGTTTGTTGTTTTGGCTTCTTTGTCTCTCTGTCCTTCACTCTCCTGGGAGATGTGAAGCACTATCCTTGGGTACTGACCCCCAAAACAGGTCCACACGGCAGCCTATGGCTCTTTCTCCATTGTTTTAGTGAGAGTTAAGCCTTACCTGCCTAACCTGATGCTCATTGTACTTGTTTTTTAATGGAACAGTTGGATATGGTTGAAGTCCCCACATTTTTTATTCAATACCATAGGTCATGTCTATTTCTTCTCATTAATTCCAGCAAAATAACACTTGTGAACATAAGAAACAAATAACTTTTTTATAATGTTTGCTGAGTATTTTTAGATGTTCTTGGTAATATGGTATCAAATTTACTCCTAAATTGTGTTCCTTTGCTTGGCTGCTTTGCTAAACATTTAGAAATACATTAGGTAGGCTCAATAAATTTCCTAGGTTTATACCTGTAGTTTAATGAAAAATTATGAAATATGGTAGAAATCATATTGAATTATTAATTTAAAGATGCTCATCACATTCTCATTTTATTGGTTAATAGATTTATTTCATATTTGGAAATGGAATGATTAGCTAAGAACACATGCTCAAATTTTCCTTTCCAGCTTAAGAAGTAAATATGATCATTTTTTACCTAATTTAGAGCAGAATGTTTCCAATGTTTACTACAGTAGAAGGTGAAAAATTATACTTATCAGTTGTAAAAGAAACTAGATGGAATTGAGAAATATGCAATATAGAAGATGGAGCAGGAGTCCTATTTGACCATAAACTGAGACAGGAAAGGACAAATGGCAGTTATTTCAAGCAGTTTCCATTTTTCCTTCTGCTAAATAATATCTATTTATTACAACTCTTTTAGTCTGTAATTTAGGGCTTACTTCAATTTGTTAAAACTGTCTTTAACTTAGAAAAAGATAGAAGGTTTCAAGTGTTATGAAATGTATGAAACCATTAGAGGGAAAGATTTTTAGATCCAATTGACCTTGCTTCATTGTATTCTGACAACTATAGATGTGTAGCAGCTTGATACTATTTATGAATTTCAAAAAAAGGTATTGATTGTGTTTGTAAACTGGTCTGTTCCTCTGGGTGTGATACCTTTTCACTGTATTAAAATAAAATGTTTTATGTTTACTTGATTAAATCAAGATTATTCTTTCTTTCACACACATCATTAAGGCAACTCAGGGTTGAGTCCTTGCTTCCTTGGTAAGTTATATATACAGATACCCAATCAAGGATACAGAAGAACACAAAGAGAGACAGCTCCATAGACAAGGCAGAGGCCCTGGAAAATTAGATGAATCATTCACCAGAAATGTGCAGCACTGAGAAAGCCCCAGGAAGAGAAATGAGCCCTAAGCCAGTCTACAGATGAGATTGGAAGAAGCTGGGACTATGGAGCCTTAAGAGGAAAAAGGAAGGCTGAACCCTCACAGAAATCAGGAACCATCTTTGGTGAGAAAGTACATCTTATGGTACCTTGAGTTGGACTCCTTAGGGCCTTGTAACTGTAAGCTTCTACCCCAAATAAATATCCTTTATTTAAAGCCAACAGATTTCTGATACTTTGCATCAGCACCCCTTTGGCTGACTAATACAAGATGTGAAATTATTTGTTAATATTCATTATAAATAACACAAGAACATCAATACCCGTATTCACATTGAAATTGTCCACACAATATAGCAGAATGCTATAGAGAATAACTCATTTTCATTTCTTCCAATCTTCCACATCACAAGTGAATCCTTCAAGTTAGTAGGTGATAAACATGAACTATGTAGAGAATATGATTATGGGAAATGTATGTAGTTTCCAGTTCCACCTGCTGCAAAGCTACAAATGAGATTTGCATGGAAATAGTAGCAACTGACAACATACAAACTAGCAAATGAAAAAAATCTTTATGCTAGAAGTGATGTTATCTATAGAATTTATGGTCATTTTTTATGATTTATTTTATTTATTTATTTATCCCTCCCCTTGCTGCTTGTGCTTGCTGTGTCCATTTGCTGTGCATTTTTCTGTGTCTGCTTGTCTCCCTTTGTTGCGTCATCTTGTTGCACCATCTCACCATGCTGCGTAGGCCATCAGCTCACCACACCACGTGGGCAAGCCAGCTTGCCTTCACCAGGAGGCCCAGGGAATTGAACCCGGGGCCTCCCATATGTTAAACAGGAGCTCAACCACTTGAGTCACATCTGCTTCCCTTTTTTGTGTCGCCATTGTCTGGCGGTGGCTGCCGATCGCCACCGCCGGGCGGTTCTCTGGTGACCCGGCAGTCGAGGGACAAGGGGGTTGGAGTGCAGCTCGCCAGGCTCGGGCGTCCCCGAGTGCTGCAAGCCGAGGGCCGGGGTCTGTGTCTCCAGGCTGCAGACGAGAATGGGGAGACGGACGCTTTCTAGTTACCAGCGGACGATGAGTAATGAATTTGGAGACTACGCACGCTCCGGAGACAAAGTTGGGCTCCAAGTCTGAGTTTATTGGGTGAGCTCTGATATTTATACAGAGCAGGAGGGCTGAGTGGGGCGGGGGATGGGTAAGGTATACTGGGCGGTTTCTGATTGGCTGGGATGGGTTTATGTCCATATAAGGTATGGAATGTGTATGAGAGAAA
>JAQZBX010036524.1:0-24145 GCA_029593785.1 Cabassous unicinctus
AGTGTGGCAGAGTTGGACTCAGTTGTGACTTCTCTACACATGTCTCTACTGTTCCTTCTATTTGAACCTACAGTTGGTAGGTGTATGCCCAAAAACTTGAATCTTTGGGCTGTCCATGTTCCAGATGGGCCCTGAGCCTCAGCAGAGTTGCAACACCTACTCTATAGTTCATTGGACTCACACAGGGCAACTAACAAGGAGATGAGGATTGACAACCACCATACCAAGGAACCAAGGGAGTCTACAACTGCAAGCAAGAGAGTCCCACCATCAGCCATATGGGATCAAAACCCCCTCTCAATTACAGGTGGAGTGGGCAGCACCAACCCAGAGTTTTCAGGATTGGGGAATGAAATATGGACTAGAATGCACTTACTGGTATTCTACTATTGACTTATTGTGATTCTAGCAACAGAAGAAATTATATCATTGATGTGGAGACAGTGGCCACTGGAGGTGCTGAAGGCAGGGAGAGGGAAAAAGAGGTGTAATATTGGGGTACTTTTGGGACTTGGAATTGTCCTGAATGACATTGCAATGATAGATACAGGCCATTATATATCCTGCCATAACCTACAGAATTGAGTGGGAAAGAGTGTGAACTACAGTGTAAACTATAATCCATCATTAGTGACAATACTCCAAAAGGTGCTTATTCATTGTAATGAATGTACCACACTAATGAAAGAAGTTATTATTGTGGGGAAAAAGGGGAGGTGTAGGGTGTGGGGCATATGGGAATCCCTTATATTTTTTTATGTAACGTTTAATGTAATCTAAATTTCTTTTAGAAAAAAACAAAAAATGTATTTAAAAAATAATAAAATAAAATGGGTTCATACCCACAGGAATGGATTAGGTTTAAGAACATGATTTTCTGCAGGACATACAGCTTCAAACCATCACAGTAGCTGATCAGTTAAATGAGTACTGATTTATTTAACAATACCTGACATATTTAATAGATGTCTGAGGTTACATATTATACATATGTAACTCACAATGTTAGATATGTTAAATATATCTTGACTGGAAACAACCAGAGCTCTCAGCTACAAAATATATTTCAAGGTTAAAAAAGAAGTCACAATGAAAATAGTCATTTTTGATAAAATACTCTCTGCAGGATTTGTGGAATATGTGCTGGAAATTTCAAGAATGATTCTGAATAGTCTGTATGATACCTTGTATGTAAGTCATAACATAACATAAAGCATGAAATAGAAAATTGAATAAACAAAAAATATTTTGTTGTTATAAGGTATTTTGTTTATTAAAGAAATGTACAAAGCAAAATGTAAAACACTTAGGTGACATAAATCTTTATGATACAGTTTGTGAGGCAACTTATGAAGTTGGTTTTTCCTATTACATAAGCTCATATTTACTTTGAGGACTTTTAGAGGAAATATCTATTTTTTCTTCCAACAAACGCCACTAAGTAGGAAATAACCTGTATGAAGTTATTAGAGGGAATTAATTTAGTTCAATTCCTGGAATAATCCAGGCATTCAGATTGGAAAGGAAGAAGTAAAATTTTCTATATTTACAGAAGGCATGATTTTATATAAAGTAAATTCTATGAAATCCACTAAAAATTATGAGAAATAATAAAGGAGTTCAATAAGGTTACAGGATACAAGATTAATATGTTAAAATCAACCACATTCCTAACATTAGCAATGTACAATCTAAAGATGAAATTTAAAAAAAAAATGCCTTTTACAGTAGAATCAAAAAGAATAAAATTCATGTGGAGCTGGGGTAGTTCAGTGGTTGAGCACCTGCTTTGTATGTACAATGTCCCTGATTCAATCATGGTACTTCTTTAAATTACTAGCAATAATAAAATTCTTAGGAAGAAGTTTAAAAAAGGAGTGCAAAACATATATAGTGAAAACTACAAAACATTGTTGAAAGAAATTAAAGCATACCTAAAGAAATTGAAATCCATCTTGTTTACATGGATTGGAAGATTTAATATTGCTAAGATGGCAATACTCCCCAAACTGATCCACATACTCAATATAATCTATGTCAAAATCCCAGATGACTCCTTTGAAGTAATTGGAAATCTGGCCTGAGAATTCATATGGAAGCTTATGAGACTCAGACTAGTGAAAATGAATTTGAAAAAGAATAACAAAATTTGAGCACTCATAATTCCTGATTTGAAAATTTAATAAAAAGCTTCGGTAACCATGACAATATAGTCTGACGTAAGGTTAGATATATAAATCAAGGAAATATAACTGATATTTCTTAGAAAAAATCTCAAATTTATGATCAATTGATTTTCCACAAAGGTGCCATGAAAGATAATATTTTCTACAAATCATATTGCAAGAAATGGATATTCATATGAATTTAATGGATTCATTCCTATTACAAGACACAAAAAATAACTCAAAATAGATCAAAGACCTAAATGTAAGGGCTAAAACTGCAAAACCCTTATAAGAAAATATAGGAGTAAGTCTTTACGACCTTGGTTTAGGCAAAAGCTTTATAGATATGACTCCAAAGCACAAGCAACGAAAGACAAAAATATAGATAAATTGACTTTTGTCAAAATTAAAATATTTATACTTCAAAGGACACCATCAAGAGAGTGAAGAAAAATAATGAGTGAAAATATTTGCACATCATGTATCTGATTAAGGACTTATATATAAAATATATGAAGAACACTTAAAATTCAAAAATAGAAAACACAAATAACTCAAAATATTGGCAATGGATTGGAATGGACATTTCACCAAAGAATATATACAAATGTCCACTGAGCATATGCAACATTGCTCAACATCATTAGCCATCAGTGAAATATAAATCAAAACCACAAGGAGACACCACTTTATACCCCACGAGATGTCTTAAATTTTATAAAAAGGAAAGAAAGAATATGACAATAATGAGGATGTGGAGAAATTGGAACCCTCATAAATTGCTGGCATAATGTAAAATACTGCTGCCCTAAGAAAAAACTGGAAATTCCTCAGAATTAAACTCTGAGATCCATATGATGCAAATTTCCACTCCTAGTTATGTACTCAAGAAAATTTAAAATATAGGTCCACGAAAAAACTTGTAAATGAACTTTCATAGCAGCATTATTTATAATACCCAAAAATTAGAAAACAAAAATACAAATGAACATTAACCAATAAATCAATAAACAAAATGTGGCCAAGACAAAATATGGGTTGTTATTCCAACATAAAAAGGAATGAGGTTCTGATGCAGTCCATAACATCAGAAAACAGGGTAAGCAAAAGGAGCCAGTTATTAAAAATACACTTATTATATGAGTGTATGTATATGTCCAGAATAGACAATTACTTAGAGGCAGAAAGTGTGTTAGAAATTGCCTTAGGGATGGAGGGTTGGGGAAAGTGAGAGGCAACTGTTAATCGATATCCGGGTTCTTTTGGAATTATAAATATATTCTAAAATTGATTGTCACATAACTTTGCACATATACTGAAAGCCCTAAATTGTATGCTCTACAAGGGTGAATAGTAATGCATCTCAATTATATCTCTTATCTATATATCTCTATCTATCTGTATATAAAATATTTTTAGCTGAATAAGCTACAAGGCAAGTCATAAAGATCCCACAAATAGTTGCTACAATTTTTTAAATAGGTATTTTCTCTTAAAAGTTCTGAATTTCTACGAAAAACCTATACACACCCTTTGTGTTTCCAAGTAACAAAAACAATAGCAGCAGCAAAAACCACAGGAAAAACAACCTAAAATCATTTCACATCCAAAAAGAGAAAAGTGATGCTATTCTAGAACTTCTTTTAATAAACATTATAACATTACATAAGAAGATATTATTTTATATTTGAGAAAAAACATTTTATTCAAGAGCTCTATGAAGAGCTAAGTCACTATTCACATGTTAATAAATCAGAAAGAATCAAAGCTAAAATAAGAACCCAGAGAACAGTCACATTAATTTCATAAAAAGTAACAAATATGATCAACACTTTCCCGACTGATAAATCAAACAAGGGACACAAACATGAGGAAGTTATTGCAGGAAAGGAAGAATTGCAAATTATCCTTTAGAGAAAATAAAGGGCATTCTTTGTAATAGGTTTCTTCTCTATGGAGTGTATTACTTCTCATTCCAAGATGAGGAGAGAGGTGTCCTTTCAAACTAACCATGGCAATGCTGTATGGGCATTGACACAGTGAACTCAGTGCCCACTTTCTCGAAATTCCTGGCCAAGTTTATCCTGTTTGCAATTTTGGTTTTGCTGGTCTGGAGTCTCATCATTCCCTTGTTTTGAGCAGAGAGAGAAAACCATACACTCCCTTAGAATCACTATGCACCCCTGCCTATTTTTAAGGGCCTCTACAATACAAAGGTAGATTAAAGCATCATCACTAATTTACTGAAAACTGAAGAACATGATGACGGGCAGAAATAATAATCCTCTATCAAAATTAAAGGGAACTTGATCTCTCTGATACAAAAATCATGGCAATGTTTACACTGGTTGGTTCACATTCAGGTGCTGAAGACCTTTCTTTGATTTTTTTGGAGCGATGTCTTAACCTACTCCCACATGGATATCTCTTGGATATTTCTCATTTCTTATCTGCAAAACAAGATTTTTAATACTTAAAGTATTTGGATCTCCAAAGTGACATAATTATAGGCAAGGCATACATAAGCCTGATGGAAAACAAGAGCTTACCACACGGGATGAGGACAAGTCCTTTGAGATGTGAACTTAATACAGGTGTTTTCAGAGTGCTGTAAATATTTCAAATGTGTGAGTAGATCATCAAAATATTTATTATTGTACTTTTACAATAGGAGGCACATCATTTGGTTTGGTTTGTTGCAGAAAATATTTTTGGTCACTTTTGTTGGAATATTAGAGTCTTAGATTTCCCTCTCCTAAGTTTCATATATGATGAGAAATTCCAGTTCAATATCTTGCTTAAATTTGGTATCTGAACTTTGATAATTATTTCCAAATTAATTAGAAAACTTGAAACAACATTCCATCAAAGTCGAAGAATAAAGGGTAATATTTTTTTCTAAAGTAGAGTGTTACATAACCTCTGTCTCATGGCAAATGATTTGCTCAGGGGTGCAGATAAAGGACAAGATTCATAATTAAATATTCTTCCAGGCAAAATGGTCTTGGTTACTGATCCTGAAAGCATGGATATAAAAGAGTCTTCAGAATGCAGGCCACTCCTCAGACTGTTATTCACAAGAGAAGCTGAAAGCGCAGTAGATAGCAATGATTACTTATCTCACAAGGGAGTTTAAGAAACAACTAGGTGCAGGTGAACATGATTAAAATGAGTTTGGTGAGATTGGTGACATTGTAAATAATGTCTATTTTGTTCAGCATTGAATCTTTAAAGAATAGTGTGATGATGAAAAAAGCACCTGTAATTGAGCTTTCCTTGCTCCCAAATGGTATGTCTTTGTCCTGAAGTCAGTAATAAGAAAAATCAAAAATAGTAATACAATTAAAATCTATAATATGCCAAGCAATGTTCTCAATACTCTGCAAACACCAATTACTTATATCCTCTAAACCATCCAATAAACTTAGATTTAAAAACTGTCTTTTTAAGGTGAAAAATTATGGATCAAAAATATTAAGCAAATTATATAATGTTAAAAAGCTATTGGTTTAAAGAGCTGGGATTTGAATGCAAGTTCTCAGATGCCAAAATGCATGTTCCTATCACTATACCCACATGGCTTTCTTGAACTGAGATGAAAAAAAAAATCAAATTACTATGAAATGATAATGTCAAAGAATGAGTGATTTCAGTTGAAAACAAACAGACTGCTTCCTTTTATTCAAAAAGATTAATCACTGCTCACACATTATCTTTAACTCTTCAAACATTGCAGGCAATTTTTCATCCTATTTTATAGGGAATTTAAGTTCAAATCTAGGTGACATCTTAGCCCATTTCTCCTAAAAAACAGTTTTAAAATAGATTAATGACATACCAACTTGAAAAACAAAAACTATTGTATATTTAAGGATTATCCATAATCATGCTCGAATCCAATTCCCTCCCTTCCTAATTTTTCATTCTTTATTCACTGGCTCTCATGTCTTAAAGGTTTTTTTCTCCTTTAGCGGAACAAACAGGTTTTGCATACAAAACACTTATGCTTGAATCCTCTCTATCTTGATAACTTTGTGAATCAGGTTTTCAAATTATTTTTTTCATTAGAGAAGTTATAGATTTATAAAAAGATCATGCAGCTTTATAAAACGTTCTATATAACCGCCCCATTTTTAACATTTTGCATTAGTGTGGTACATTTATGACAACAGATGAGAGAATATTATTAATATTATACTATTGAATATAGTCCATACTTTACGTATGAGTCCACTGTTTGTGTTGTACAGTCCTATGGATGTTTATATATATATATATATATGTTTAAGCTTATGTTTTCTTCTACAAAATGTGAGCATCTGAATCAAACTGATTTATTATAAATAAAATAAAGCTTGGGATAACAGTTCTTTCTAAAGAAGGATGTGCTCGTAAGATGAGATTTGATGAAACCTCATACAAAAAGGCAGGCTTTTGATGTGATGTGTTTTGTGCTGGGAGACCATGACAGAAAAGGCGCATGGCATAGTATCTTTTGGAATCACAGGTGCCTCTGTTCAATTCCCAGCCTCTCTTCATTCTATCTATGTAACACTGGTTACCCTTAACCTTGATTTGTTTATCCAATAGACTCTCCATCATGTGCTTATGTTGAAGTAAAAATAAAATACCATATAACTTATTCTTTTTGATAGGTGAATTTTCCCCTTGAGCAGAAAGGAGATGATGAAGATTATCCAAGGCAAATAAACACATCATAAACTAAGTATTAAATACAAAGTTTTAAAATGAAGACTTACATAGAAAACTAAAATAATTATGGAATATATAAATATCCACTAAGTTTCTATATTAATAGAAGAATTAATTAAATGAAAATAAGTTGTTGGAAAACACTTATTTTGGAAGAGTAGATAATTTTAAAAATTAGAATTTCCAAACAGAATATTTTTATAAAGATGCCAAAAATTTTTACAAAAAAATTGCAAGTTACGTTTTTCAGATTTATTCATAGTTGATGAATCACAAATGATAACTGAAAATACAAATTCATACTTCAGTTTTAAAGTTTCTGTTTCACTACAGTTTCACTGAGCAAGATTATAGCAAATGGACATATGTAAAGCAATAGTCCTTTTTTCTTCTCAAAGGAAAAATCATATAATTTATATAGGAAATAAAATATTCTGCCATCATATTATAAAAAAATGACGAGATAAACACAATATCAATAAAGCATTAATAATAGTATTTGAGAGTATATTGAAACAAGACAGTAATTTAAATTGCTTTCCATTAGAACTATCATTTGATGTTGCAGAGCTAAGTGACTAACCACACAAATCCTAGTAATGGGTCACATGGTGTGGTAAGTAAGGCCAATTGAGCAGAAAAGGAGTTGTTCTACAAATAATTGCATCTAAATATTATTTAATAATATTTTAATAGACCATGCGCTCAATAAAAAAATATTTTTTTTCATATTGTCGAACTACCAAAAACATAATCACTTTAAAAATATTATCTTAAATTCCTTCCAATCGTTAATCATATTTTCATTTACAGTTATATAGACAATATCAATGTACTTTATATACTGCTTTAGTTAATTTTACTTCAAAAAAGCCATTTTACCTTCTTCCTTTCTTGTAAATTCTACAGTGTATTTATTTATATATGAGAGTCCAAAATTAATTTTGTTATTTTTAATTCTATTTAGTTTGTATATGCCCACGGTAATTATGACATTAGTTAAAATAAATTATAAAAATTGCCTGCAATCCACAAGTCATCTTTTGTAATCACAGATATACTCCTGAAAGCCCAGGGTGCTTGAAAGTAAGTATAGAGCTTTCTGAGGAAGTGCCAAGCTGTCTTTCATACCAGCAGCACCATTTTACATTCCCATCAGCAATGAAAGAGTGTTCCTATTTTTCCCAGCACCATTTGTTGAAGAGACTATTCTTTTCCAATTAAGTAGGCTTTGTCCCCTTGTCAAAAATCAGTTGGCCATATACGTGAGGGTTGATTTCTGAACTCTGAATTTAATTCCATTAATCTATGTGTGCCTGTCCTTGTTCCAGTACCATGTTGTTTTGATTACTACAGATTTGTAATAAGTTTCATGATCAGGAAGTGTGAATTCTCAAACTTCATTCTTTTTCAAGATGACTTTCACTATTCAGATTCCCTTACTCTTCCATATAAATTTGATGATTTCTGCAAAGAAGGTTGTTAGAATTTTAATTGGGACCATGTTGCTATAAATATAAATTGCTTTTGGTAGGATTAACATTTTAATGATATTTAGTTTACCAATCAATGAACATGGAATGTCCTTTCATTTATTTGGGTCTTCTTTGGTTTCTTTTAGCAATCTTTTGTAGTCTTCTGTGTACATTTCTTTACAAACTTGGTTAGATTTATTCCAAAATATTTGAATCTTTTAGTTGCTATTGTGAATGGAATTTTTTTCCCTTAATTTCTTCTTCTATTTGTTCATTGCATGTAATTTGGGGTATTGTTCTTGTACCCCACCACTTTGCTGAGTTCATTTATTTGCTCTAGGAACTTAGTTGTGGACTTCTCAGGATTTTCTGTATATATGACCATGTAATCTTCAAATAGGGGATATTTTACTTTTCATTTATAATTTGGATGCCTTTATTTCTTTTTCTTGGCTAATTGCTCTGTCAAGAACTTCTAGTACAATGCTGAATAACAGTGGTGACAGTAGGCATCCTTGTCTTGTTTTTTATCTTAGAGGGAAAGGTTTCAGTCTTTCACCATTAAGTTATGTTAGCTGTGGACTTTTCATAGATGTCCCTTATCATGTTTAGGAATTTCCTTTGGTTTCTAGTGCTCTAAATAGTTTTATCATGAGGGGGTATTGATGTTGTCAAATGACTTTTCTGCATTAATTGAGATCATGTATTTTTCTTCCTTCATTCTGTTAATGTAGTATATTACATTAATTGATTCTCCTATATTAAACCAAAGTTGTATACCAGGGATAAATCCCACTTGAGCATGGTGCATAAATCTTTTAATATGCTGTTGGATTTGGCTTGCTAGTGTTTTTTGAGGATTTGTGCATCTATATTCATAAGATATATTGATCTTCAGTTTTCTTTTCTTTTGGCATTGCTATTCAGCTATGGTATGAAGGTGATGTTGGCCTTGTAGAATGAATTAGAAGGTATTCCCTTTTCATCATTTTTTAGAAGAGTTTAAGCATAATTGGAGTTAAGTCTTCTTGATATGTTTGATAGAATTCCCTTGTGAACCCATATGGTTGTGGTGTATCTTTGTTGGGAGGTTTATGACTACTGTTTCATTCTCCTTACTAGAATTGGTTGGTTGAGATCTTCTATTTCTTCTTGAGTCAATGTACGTAACTTGTATGTTTCTAAGAATTTGTCCAATTCATCTAGGTCATCTAATATATTAGCATACAATTATCCTCTTACAGTCCTTTTTATTTTAGTGAGGTTGGTAGCAATGTTCCCTTTTTCATTTCTTATTTCTGTTATTTGTATTCTCTCTTTTCTTAGTCAGTCTAGCTTAAAGTTTGTCAATTATATTGATCTTCTCAAAAACCCAACTTCTGGTTTTGTTGATTCTATATAACGTCATTTTCATTTCTATTTCATATATTTCCACTCTAATCATTGTTATTTCTTTCCTTCTGCTTGTTTTGTGTTTTGTTTGCTCTTCATTTTCTACATTTTTAGGTTTTGAGGTTAGGTCTCTGATTTAAAGTCTTTCTTCTTTTTTAATGTAACCATTTGGAACTATAAATTTCCCTCTCAGCATTGCCTTTGCTGCATCCCATGAGTTTTGGTGTATTGTATTTTCATTTTCATTAGGCTCAAGATATTTCCTAAGTTATTTTCTGATTTCCTCTTTAATCCATTGGTTGTTTAAGAATATGTTGTTTAATTTCCACATATTTGTGAATTTTCCATTTCTCCCTCTGTTCTAGATTTCTTTTTTTCAAATTTTTTAAATTTTTTAAAAGCTACTTAGATTACATAAATGTCAAACAAAAAATATAGGGATTTCCATATGCCCCACTTCCTACACCTCCCACAACCTCCCACATAAACATCCTTCATTAGTGTGGCATATTCATTGCAATTGATAAACACATCCTGCCATTAAGCATGGACCATAGCTCACACTGTAGTCTACACTCTCTCCCACACAGTTCTGTATGTTAAATAATGATATAAAATGGCCTGTCTCTGTTGTTGCAATGTCACTCTGGATGATTCCCAAGTCCTGAAAAAGCCCCATATTACAACTGTTTTTCCCTTTCCCTACCCCCAGAGACTCCAGTGGCCACTGGCTCCACATCAATGTTGCAATTTCTTCCATTGCTAGAATCACAATATGTCTATAGTAGAATACCAGAAAGTCCACTGTAGCCCATAGCTCTTCCCCCAATCCTGAGGATTCTGGGATGGTGATGTCCACTACACCTCCAATTGAAAGGGGGCTTTTTTGAGTCGCTGCTGTTAAGTGCATATATACTTAAAATTATTACATCTTCCTATTTAACTGTCCCCTTTATCAGTATATAATGACTCTCTTTGTGGCTCAGAACTGTTTTTTACTTAAAGTCTATTTATCAAATATTATTATCACCACCTCATCTCTCTTTTAGTTACAATTTGAATGGTATATGATTTCTTTTTCCATCTTTTCACCCTCAACCTACTTGTATCTTTGAATTTAACGTGAGTCTTTTGCAACCAGCATATAGTTGTAACATGCATTTCTATCTATTCTTCCAATCTTTGCCTTTTGATTGGAGAGTTTAATCCATTTACACTTAAAGTCACTACTGATAATTCAGGTGTTTCTTCTGTCATTTTGCAAATTAGGCTTTTTAAGCTTAAACTTTTTCCCCTCACTTTCATTAATGCCTTATTTTATATCTATTTGCTATTTTGTTTCAGACCAATCTGAGTGCCTTCTTATTTCCGTCTGGATATTTTTTCTACTTTCCTTGGGGTATAATGGATTTTTCGCCAACCTAACTTCATTGGCATGCCCATATACTTTTCCTATACCCTTGTGTACCCCACCATTTTTTGTTACCTGTTAACACTTATATCTTTGTACAGTGTATGTCCAAAAACATAGATTTATCATTATTTTTAGGTATTTGAGTTTTGGCACCTGTAGGAAGTCAGAAGTGGAGTTACATACCAAATAATACAATACAGTAATACTGGCATTTATAATTACCCAAATGGTTACCTTTCATGGAGATCTTTATTTTGTTATGTTGTTTTGAACCACTCTAATTCCCTCTCTTTTTAGTCTGAAAACTCCCTTTTGCTTTGCTTATAGGGCAGTACTAGTGGTGATGAACTCCCTCATGTTTTGTTAACTGAGAATGTCTTCATCTCTTCCTCATTCTTTATAGATCTCACCAGATGTAAAATTCTTGGCCTGCAATTGTTTTCTTTCAGCACTTTTAAGTGTTGCAACCCACAGCCTTCTTGCCTCCATGGTTTCTGATTAGAGATCTGCACACAATCTAACTGGCATTCCTTTACATGTAACACTTTGCTTTTTTCTTGCAGCTTTCAGAATTCTCCCCTTTTCCTTTGCAGTTGACAGTATGATCAATATATGATGGTGTTCATTGTTCTTCATGTTTATCCTGTTTACCGTTCTCTGGGATTCTTGGATATGCATATTCATGTCCTTTGTTAAGTTTGGTAATTTCTCCTTCATTATTTATTTATTTATTTATTTGACTATTCCTCTGCCCCTTTCTCTCTTTCTTCTCCTTCTGGATCTCCCACTATGGAAATACTGGTGTGCTTGATGGTTTCCCATAGCTGTTTTACGCTATTTTTGCTTATTTTATTTTTTCTTTCTGCTCCTCAGCCTGACTTATGCAAGTGCCTTGTCTTCAAGTTTATGGATTCTTTCTTTTGCCAGCTCCAATCTGCTCTTGAAACTCTCCTAGGCATTTTTCATTTCATTTAGTGTAGCCTTCAACTCCAGTGGTTCTGTTAAGTTCCTGTTTAAAATTTCTATCTCTTTACCAACGTTCTCATATTGCTCATTCATTGTTTTCCTGATATCCGTTAGTATTTTCAATGAACTTTACTTCATCTCCTTGAGCATTTAAAAGACATTTTTAAAAAGTGTTTTTCAGTATGTCCACATTCTGGTTTTCTTCACTGGTGTTTTCTGTATCCTTATTCTCTTACATTGGATGGGCCCTCATTTCCTGTTTGTCTTGTACTCTTTTGTTGCACACTGTACATTTTAATATTTTAAAATATTATTTCTGGGATTAATTACCTGAGACAGGTCCATTTCCTGGTTTTGTAACCAGCTGGTGATAAGACAGATTTTTCTTGAACTTCAGCCATCCTATTAGGAAGATCTGTGACAGGCAAATGCAGTGTGCAGTATTTTCCCTGTCTTTCTGGGCATGTGTCTTATCCTGGGCATTTGCTTGTTAGTTTTTTGAATAGATGAAGAATAATAAATGGATGATAAAGGTGAATAGACTTCTCCAAATGCTGGTGTTAGAGATGTAGCAATATAGCCCTTCAGCTAACTGTCCCTTACAGCTCGGAGGAAGCACTGTGTCTTTAAATCTCCACTTCCTCTGCCCCTGTCCTGATACCACTGGATTGAAGCAATAGCTGCTGCTGTCTTGATCTGGGGTTGTTTGAAACAGTAGCTGCCCTCAGAGGTGGGTCTCCAGCAATCCAAATTCGCTAATCAATAGCCATTATCTGTGGTCAGCTGTGCCCACTGCCCTTTTTATGTCCCTTTCTGTCACCAGCAAGCTAGCCAGGGGCCGGACCCCACAGCTACCTGCCATGAGAGTGGGGTATGGGTGCCTGTAACAGACACATGAAGAGAGCAGTTTACTGTTCTTAACCATAGTTTATCAGACTCTTCCTCCCACTCTTCTCTGGATGCTATACAGTGTTTTCTGGCCTCCACAGTTTCAAAATAGTTCTTTCAGACATGTCTTTCCCATTTAGTAGTTTTAGTGGAAGGACTTAGCCTGGAAGTTCCTACTCTACCATCTTCTCTGGGAGTCCCTCAAAATAACCAATTTTTTCTTCAAATATCCATTTGAAAGTTTCAAATATGAGATAGTATAAAAGGCAATCTAATGATCATCCCATTTTAATTTTATTGTATTTCTAAATGGTTAAAGATTACATTAGGAAGCATAGTTTTCTATTAGTCACCTCCTCCCCTGCAGTTCTGAAAATATGCTACAGACATAACTTCCAGAGGACAGCTCTGATAACAGAAGTTTGAACAGATGGCAATTTCCAATTTTATTTTTCCAAAAAATAAAAAGACTTTCATTGTTTCTAACATCTAAAGATGATTCAAGAAGATGCCTACCATGACAGTTAAAAAAAATAAGCTAATCATGCAGCTTTGAATTTTGTGACAGAATCTTTTTCCATGTGCACAAATCGGAAGAAAACTTAAAGCAAATTTTGTTAACTGTCAACATAAAGAAACATAAATGTCAACATAAATGTTGAGACTTTTAAAAAAAATTTGAAAACCCTTTTATTTTCCTCAGCTATAGCTGTAAAAAACAATACACAAAAATAGAAAAATTAAGACATTGAAAAAAAGGGAGAGGAAAAATGATGCTTTCTGGAATTGAGATACGTATTTTTAGTTTAGCTTTTCAAAATTTAATGATTTATTAAAAAGATGTACCTATTTCAAAGATTATACAATTTATATTTGTTATAAAGAATCATTTTTTTTAATTTAATTTCATTATTTTTCTCTTTTTAAGATTGTTTCATTAGTAAATTGTTTTAAATCTGAATTGAACATGCCCATGTTTCATTCCCAAAGAATATATGTGGAATTCAGTTATACTGAACTGAAAACTTCTTGGGGTTGCTTATGTTAAATAAAATATAATAAAGTAAAGACATGATATTTGGCATTAGAATATACTTAGACACGGGCTGTTATAAGGAAATGAAGAGAAGCAAATTACAGGGTGAAGATGGATGCTATTTGGGATCAGATATCATTAGCAAGAGAATGAACACCATTATGTGGAAAAAGAAATTGAGTTGCAAAGATTCACGTGGTATGAAAAAGGGAAATGAAAATAAAGGAAACTCTGTTATGTTCTTTATGTTTGCATTCATCAGGTATTTGCTCAATAAGCATAGTCTCTTGAGTTGACTTAGAGTTCAAAATTCAGCTCTGCTTCTTAAATAAGATGGGTTTGGGTCAATGTAACTTAATAGTCCCTAACTTCTATGATTGCCCTAGAATTAAATAAGGGGATGCACATCTAAAACATTTGTACTATAATTCCTGGCACACAATGAGCACTCAGTACATGGTAGTAGCTATCATTTTGCTAAATTTTCCTCAATAAACTATATACATTTCAAATTCAATAACCTTATATCCATAATATAAGAGGGAAGGAAGGCTAAGAGATTAAATAATTTGTTCAATATCAGCATGCATTTTGTGAATGTTGGGTTAGAATTGCAGGGGGGTCTGTTTTTTAAATAACTGTACTTAAGATCTAATTTTGCTCTCATGTAAACAAAAGCACAAAATGTAACATTCATGGTGTGGGTTGAATTTCAGTTGTCAGTTTAAAGGAAGAACATTAAGACCCTGCTCATTTGGCTCACAGTAGAATGCACTTCTGTGAATTTCTCTACCTGCTACTAAACAGATTCAGATGAGAAAATTCTTAGAACCTAAGTATTAGAAATGAATATTGTCTTCTCCCAAATGGAGTTTCCCCCTCTCTGTAACGCACATATACGTACATGTATGTTCCTTTTAATTATTGAAAATATGATTTCTTTTTGTTCTTACCCTTGGAGAACTGCAAGTTGAAGATTGTTGTATTATAATTGATGAGACTTAATAAGGAGACAGGGACCATGTCAAGAGAATATGACCCAACAATAGTGACATAATAACAATATATGGCTACAAATACATGTAATAACATGTAAATGCATATGAAAGGACTACCATGCTGAATAATGGATTAACAAATCACAAACTAAATTTGCAAATTTAACTACATCTCTAACACCAGCATTTGGAGAAGTCTATTCACCTTTATCATCCATTTATTATTCTTCATCTATAAAAGGATTTGTAATAACAGTAAGCATCTCACAAACCAACATATTTCAAAACTATTCAAGATTAGGGGAAAGTAAAGGTAGGGTTACCTTTATTAGTCTGACTTTTCACAGTTTCTTGATATAGTTCTCTTCCCAAAGCATTAGAGACATTTCAGATCAGTTAAAAAATGCAAAAAGATAGCATTCCAAACAAAGATTGTTAATTTTCAAAACCATAAGGTAAATGTTAAAATCCATAGTATGAAATTTGAACTAATTTATACACTGACCTTAACTTCTCATAGAAGGTGTAATCACATTCTCTCTTCCAGCCACAATAAATGGCTGGCAGCTCCATGGGTATACAACACTGTTTCATTTCTGTATGGCATTTCCACAGCATCTTCCTCATGTATTTTCTCTAGCTTAGTTAACTCAACACACTTTCTTGGAAATCATCTCAAATATTGCTATTCTAAGCTAATCCATGAAATTCTGCTTTGTACCTCCATAGAACATATTTCTCTCATGTAACAATTTTAACTCTTTAAAAATATTGGATTAGAATTTCTTGAAGGTAAGAAACATGGTGTTTAAAAAGATAGGTTTAGGATTAAAGCAGGCACTGGAAAAATCATAGTTATCCAATTTCTATTATCTTAAATTCTTCATGTTTAAAATGGAGAAGATAATTCCTTCCTCATGTGTTAATTATGCTAATACACAATGTGTCTAAAATACTTGTTCTATTTTTTAATGACTATACTTAATGGCGGTCTAATTTTGTTGTTGTATAAACATGAGCATAGGATGAAACATTCATAGTCTAGGTTGAAATGTTTACCAGCCAGTTTAAAGGCATATTAAATTCTTAAGAAGAATAGTTATTCTTACTTCTGTGCTGAATGATGCTATTTATCTCTCAGCTCCACACCTACTCTTCTATATTTTTTTCCCTAACACTGGAGCAGGAAGACTGCAAACTACATTCCTCAGATTCCAAGTCCTATGCTCTTCCTATGGAAAATAATGTTGGTAAGAATGAAGGATGGGATGATGGGAACAGCCTTTTTTTCTAGTTTCTGGACATAGCAATACCAGTGGCAATAGCAGTGGCCAGTGAGTGAATCAACATAAGAACGGTCACAACTCCAACACTTTTTGTACTTTGACTATACTTTTTCATTTTTGCTCCTCCTCCAGCCCATAATTTGAGATTGCTCTAGAGGAGATAATTGTATTACATTCCTCTCTTCAAAATGGTTTCTGTTTTCTATTAATTTACTGCTTGATAGTCATCATGTTTACTGTATAGAATCATTAGTAATAACAGATTTGCAATCACACAGCCTTGGATAGAATCTAGCATCTGAAAAGTGCTTTGCATCTATTAATTGAATGAATTATTGCCATTAATGATCAGATGATTTATGAAATATCATTACTGTAAGTTGACACTACAAGTGATTTTTTATAACAATAATAAACTTACATATGACAATCTACCTAACAATAGCTATGTTAATATCATTTCATAGAAACTTTCAATTTACAATTTACAATGATAATTAAATCATTTATGATCTTTATAATAGTCAAGTTAGTCAAGATGTTTTAAAGATGAGGGAGCCAAAATTAATAAAATTCTTTACTTTTCAAATCATTTTTGAAGTATAATTTCTAATAAAATATATAGATTTTTAGATGTATAATTCAATGGTACATTTTTAAAGGCATATTGTACTTATAATGATAAAAAATTCTATAAATCTAATGTCAGAAAATTAGTTAAATATCAAGGACATTTTATATTAAGATATTCTTAAACAACAAATATTCTAATAATATTAAATTTCTGGTTGCATAGAGTTTGAGTGGGAGACCATTGTGGGAAGATGGCAGAATAGGGATCTCCAGGATCAGTTCTTCCATCAGAATACTTATAAAACAGGCAGGAAATGTGTGAAACAACTATTATGAAACTCAGAGGGGGGACAATAGAACACCGTACAACATCCAGGGAAGAGCAGGATGAAGAGGCTGGTAAATTAGTATAAAGACCCATCCCCCCATACTTACAGCAGGCTACTGTGGGTTACAGCTCCTTGTTAGTTCTCTGGTGAAAGAGAGGATGTAAAAATACTCTTCCAAGACCAGAATAGGGCACAGCCAATCACTGACCATGGCTTTTGATTAGTGAGTATGAATTGCTGTGGACTTTGCTCTGAGGGTGGCCATTGTTTGAACACACCTGGAACAATGGTGGCAGTGGAGGAGACTTAAAGACACTAAGCTTCGTCAGGGCTGCAGGGTACATTTAGGTGAAGGGCTACATTTGCTGGTTGGGTCAAGAAAATTCAGCTTTGGGGAGCTGTAGAGGAAGGTCTTGGTGCTCTTCCCAATTCCCTCCCTAAACCACTTTGGACCAGTCTGTATCCCCTTCATGAGTCCCTGGCACTGTTTAGGCTGGGAAGACCGACTTGGGAAGCTCCTCTCTGTTGTAGCCCCCTCCCAGAATTTGCTTTCCAGGTGAAAGCAGCATGAGACAGTGAAAGGAATTTAAAAAATTATAGAGATATACAGTCTGGGACAAAAGCTTTCATGCTTTAATCACCTGGAAGAGGGAGTATGTCTCCTCATTATAGAGGAGACGTTCAAACACTTGTAAATAGGGCAACTCCAAAACAACTAACAAACACAATCCCAGGACAACAAACAGGCCCAGAAAAGCAGAGAGGTCCTTGCATACTGGATTTGTCTTAGGCAGACCTTTCTGATAGGAGGGCTAAAGCTCAAGAAAATTTTTGTCTTGTCACAAACTGTCCACAAAAATCAGGAATCAGATATCTTAGGGAATAAATCCCAGAGTTAATATATTAAAATACTAAAATATACAGTGCATGATAGGAGCACAAGACAAACTAAGAAGCAGGAAATGATGTTCATTTAAAAGAAGAAGGTAAAAAAAAAAAATACCAACAACAACAACAAAAAAACTAGTGTGTGGACATATCAAAAGAAGAATTTTTAAAAATGAATTAAAAAATATTCAAGAAGATGAAGGAAAATACAGAGAAAAAACTAACAGAGATCAGAAAAAAACAATAAATGAGCAATAAGAGAAGTTTAATAAAGATATAGGAACTTAAATAGGAACCAAATAGAACTACTGGAGTTGAAGGCCACAATAACTAAATGGAAAATTCTCACTAGGGTTTGAACAAGAGATTGGAGATAGCAGAATAAAGAATCAGTGAACTCAAACACAAGACACTTGAAATGAGTCAGGCTGAGAAGGAAAAAGAAAAAAAAAGAAGAAGAAAACATGGAAATAGATTAAGACAACTCTGGGAAATCATCAAGCATACCAATATACACATTACTGGAGTCTCAGAGGGAGAAAAAAAAAAGAGAGAGAGGGGAAGAAGGAATATTCAAAGAAATAATGATAGAGAAGTTTCCAAACTTAGCAAAAGACATTAATATACACATCCAAGAAGCCCAGAGGAAAAAAATAGGATAAACATGAAGAAAAATACACCCCATCATATACTGCTCACAATATTAATTGCAAAGGACAAGAAAAGAAGTCTGAAAGCTGCAGGAAAAAAGCAACATGTTATGTACAAGGGAGTCCCAATTAGGATGAGTACTGATTTCTCATCAAATGCCATGGAGGCAAGAAAGTAGTGGGTTGAAATACTTAAAGTACTGAAAGAAAACAACTGCCAACCAGAAATATTATATCCAGTGAGACTGTCTTTCAAAAATGAGGGAGAGATTAAGACATTTCCAGATGAACAAAAGATAAGGGAGTTCATCACCACTAGAACCACCTGACAAGCATTGCTATAGAGAGTTCCTCAGACTGAGAGGAAAGGACACTAGACAGTGGTTCAAAGTGGCATAAATAAATAAAGACTTCAGTAAATATAATCATTTGGGTAATAATAAATGCCATGATTATTGTAGTGTGTTATTTGGTAAGTAAATCTACTTCTTACTACCTAAAGGTGCTAAAATGCATATGCATAAAAAGTAATGATAAATCTATGGTTTTGGACATACAATATATAATGATATAAGTTATAAAAAGAAAAAAATAGGTGAGGGATGGAGGGGTATAGAAAAATATGTGTGTGCTATCGAAGTCAAATTAGTATCACACCAAATTGTTATATATTTAGAATATTAAAATTTAACCCCATGGTGAGCAAAAATAAAAAAATATGAAAAAAATATCCATATAGAAAATAGAAGACACTCAATATGGTACAACACAAAAAATCAAATATATATAAAATGAGGCATTAACAGAAGGATTGAGGGTCAAAAATATATAAGACTTACAAAGGCTCAATAATAAAAATGGCAGAAGAAAGTCCTGAATTATTAGCAATGACTTTAAATGTGAATGGTTTAAATTCTCCAGTCAAAAGGCAGAGATTGGCAGAATAGGTTAAAAAAAGCATGACTCAACTATATGCTCTCTGCAAGGGATTCACCATAACTTCAACGTTACAAGTTGGTTTAAAGGGTAAGGATGGAAAAATATATATACCATAAAATTAAAAACTATAAGAGAGCAAGGATAGCTATATTTATATCAAATAAAATATAATTCATGAGGGACAAATACCATCATTATATTCTGTTAAAGGGGCAACTCAACAAGAAGATGGAAGAATTATAAATATATTCACCAAAAAATAAATATGTAGCAAATACTTACAGATTTGAAGGAAGAAATTGACAATTATATCTTAATATAAAAGGCTTTATTATGCCACTCTCAATAATGGATAGAATGTCTTGTCAGAAGATCAATAAGGAAATATAAGACTTAAATGATACTATAAATCAACTAGTGCTAACAAATGTATTTATATATAAAACACTTCACCCAACAAAAACTTTTCTAGTATATATGGCTCATTCCCCAAGACAGATCAATATTAAGTCACAAAGCAAATGCAAAAATTTTAAAAAATATTGAAATCATGCAATATATCTTTTCTGATCACAACAGAATGAAGCTAGATATCAATAACAGGGGGAGAATTGGAGAAATTCACAAATATGTGGAACTTAAACAACATACTCTTAAACAACCAATGGATTAAAAAGTAAATCAGAAAGGAAATTAGGAAATATCTTTAGAAGAATGAAAATGAAATAAATCATACAAAAAACTTATGGGATGTAGTGAAGGCAGGGCTGAGAGGCAAATCAATATCTCCAAAAGCTTACATTATAAAAGAAGAAAGACTTAAAATCAGACAGTTAACCTCAAAACTGGAAGAACTAGAAAAAGTAAAGCAAACTAACCCCAAAGCAAGCTGAAGGAAGGAAATAAGGATTATAGCAGAGATAAATGAAGCAGGGTACAATAACAACAACAAGAAAACTATAGAGAGAAACAACAAAACCAAAAGTTGTTTCTGGAAAAAATCAATAAAATAGAAAACTTTAGCTAGACTGACAAATAACAAAAGAGAGAGGATACAAACAACAAAAATAAGATATGCAAAGGGAGAAATTACCACCAAATCTGCAGAAATAAAAAAGGCTGTACGAGAATACAATGAACAACTATATGTCAATAAATTAGATAACCTAGATGAAATGGACAAATTCTTAGAAACAAACTACCTACATTGACTCAAGAAGAAATAGTAGAGCTCAACAAACAAATTAATAATAAAGATATTGAATAAGTAGTC
The DNA here is from genome assembly GCA_029593785.1 of Cabassous unicinctus. NCBI lineage: Eukaryota > Metazoa > Chordata > Mammalia > Cingulata > Chlamyphoridae > Cabassous > Cabassous unicinctus. Next base: position 20,989 of record JAQZBX010036524.1, read on the forward strand.
AAAAACCTCCAAACCAAGAAAAACCCAGGGCCAGAAAGCCTCACAGGAGAATTTTTACCAAACTCTCCAAGGAGACTTTTCTCCAATTATGCTCTTCCAAAAATTTGAAGAAGTGGGAACACTCCCTAATTCATTCTATGAGGCCAGCATTACTCAAATACGAAACCCAGATAAAGATACCACAAGAAAATAAAATAAAAGACCAGTATCTTTAATGAATACAGATGCAAAAATCCTAAACAAATTACTAAGAAGCTGAATCCATCCTCATAATAAAAGAATTATATACCATGATCAAGTGGGCTTTATCCCTGATATGCAAGGTGGTTAAACATAAGAAAATCAATTAATGTACTACACCGCATTAACAGATTGAAGGAAACCACGACAGCAACAGCACATAAGAATCTCACATATAACCCACAGCTAGCATTCTACTTAATGGTAAAAGACTGAAACCTTTCTCTCTAAGATCAGAAACAAGACAAGGGTGGCCACTGTCACCATTGTTATTCAGTGTTGTGCTAGAAGTTCTAGCTAGAGCAATTAGACAAGAACAAGAAATAAAACCTTCTATATTGTAGCAGAAGAAGTTAAATGTTCCCCATTTGCAGTTTACATTACCCTATGAACAAAAAATCCTGAAAAATCAACAAAGCTTCCAGAGCTAATAAATGAATTCAGCAAAGTGGCAGGATACAAGATCGACACTCAAATATCAGTAAAGTGTTTATATACAAGCAGTGAAAAGTCAGAAGAAGAAATCAAGAAAATAATCCATTTAAAATAGCAATTAAAATAATCAAATATCTAAAAATAAATCTAATTAAGTATGTAAAGGACTTGTACAGAGAAAACTACAAAAGTTTGTTAAAATAAATGGAAGGACATTCTGTGTTCATGGACTGAAAGAAAGGCTAAATATTGTTAAGATATACATCCCATCAATAGTGATTTATAGGTTCAACAAAATCCTAATCAAAATTCCAACAAACTTCTTTGCAGAAATTGAAAAGCCAATCATCAAATTTATATGGAAAAGTAAAAGGCCCTGAATAACAAAAGCCATAGTGTAAAAAAATAATGAATTGGAAGAATCACACTTACTGAAATTAAAACTTATTACAGTACCTGACTATCTCCCCTCCCCCTCATACCTCTCTAGTCCTGAGTTAGGTGGGTCGCAATCCCACACCTCTTTTCTCCACAACTCCCCGACCTCAAGAGCCTGCTGGGCACTGGGGCACAACCCTGGTCACCCAGGGGCTTTCTTTACTCTCAGAGCCAGCTAAGCGCTGGTCTTCTAGCCAAATCAGTTCCCTGGCTTCCCTCTCCCTTCTGTGCCCTATTTCCCATGGCTTCCCTACTCTCTAGCTGCCCTTGCTGATTGCCCCTGTGATCCCAAGGTTTCCCTTCTGCCAGAAAACATGCCTAAGAGACATCATAAGAGGATACCATGACCTGTACACCAAAAAACTAGACAATATAAGTGAAATAGAAAAATTTCTAGAAACACAGAAACAACCTACACTACCTTAAAGAAATAGAAGTCCTCAACAAACCAATCACAAGTAAAGTGATTGAAAGTTATCAAAAACAGTCTAGATGAATAGCCCAGGACCAGATGGCTTCAGAGGTGAATTCTACCAATCATTTAAAGATGATCTAATACCAGTCTTGCTCAAGCTCTTCCAAAAATTAAACAGGAAGGAAAAATCCCAAACCCTGATAAACCAGATAAAGATACTATGAAAAAAGAAAATTACAAACCAATTGCTCTAATGAATATAGATGCAAAAATCCTCAACAAAATACTTGTAAACAGAACTCAAAAACACATTAAAATAATTATGTATCATGATCAAGTGGGTTTTATCCCAGCGATGTAAGGGTTTCTCAACACAAGAAAACCAATTATTATAATAAACTACATTAATAAATTGAAGAAGAAAAATCACATGATCTTCTCGATTGATGCAGAAAAAGCATTTGACAAAATATAGCATCTTTTCTTGATTAAAAAAAAAAACCACTCCAGATATAGGAATAGAAGGAAGCTTTGCCAATATGGTAAAGTGCATATATAAACCCCCAACAGCTAGCATTGTATTCAGTGATGAAAGCTGAAAGCTCTCCTTCTGAGATCAGGAACAAGACATGGATAACCATTGTCACCATTGTTATTCAGTATTATGCTAGAAGTTCTAGCTAGAGCAATTAGGCTAAATAAAGAAATAAAAGACACCCAAATAGGAAATGAAGAAGTGAAATTTTAACTATTCACAGGTGATATGATCCTAAATATAGAAAATCCTGAAAAATCTACAAAAAAGCTGCTGGAACTAATTTACAAGTTCAGCAAAGTGGCAGGATACAAGATTAGTAGGCAAAAATCAGTGTTGTTTCTATATACTACTGATGAGCAATCTGAGGGGGAAGTCAGTAAAACATTCCATTTTTAATAGCGACTTCAAGAATGAAATATTTAGGAACAAACTTAACCAAGGATTTAAAGTATCTGTATTCAGAAAACTATAAAACATTGCTAAAAGAAAACAAAGACAACTTAAATAAATGGAAGTGCATTCTGAGTTCATGGACAGGAAAACTAAATATTGTTAAGATATCAATTCTACACAAACTGATTTACAGATTCAATGAAATCCCAATAAAAATCTGAGGAGTCTTTTTTTAAGATATGGAAAAGCCAACTATAAAAATTTTTTAACCCAAGAATGTCTTAAAAAAGAACAAAGTTGGAGGACTCTCTCTTCCTGGCTTTAAAGCCAATTATTTAGCTACAGTGGTAAAAGCAGTATAGTATTGGCATAAAGCTAGACAGATTGACAAATGTAACTGATTCCAGAACTCAAAAGTAGAATTTTTTTACCTTCTGATTAACATTTTTATTATAGCATTTCCTTTTAAAATTCATTCAAGAGAAAAAAGAAAACAAGGGTCCCAAAAGGAATGCATGATTTTCGTTTACAGCTATAGGGACCCTACTAGTAATGGGAAATATGCTCTCCTTCATCAATAAGTGATAGAAAAGAAGATCCTGAACTTCAGAAGTCCTGAAGGATGTGGAGTGTCCATGATAGAGTGGCTGGCCTGGATACACTGTGAAAATAACTCTCCAAGGGCTGGAATGGTCTTT